>PVJL010003031.1:0-171306 GCA_004026885.1 Lyroderma lyra | reverse complement strand
ATGATGAAAAAACTAACAAATCTGGACAACATGTTAGATATCGAGATCCAACCACACTGCCAAATAAATGATATATCAAAGATTTATGTGTAAATTATACACTCATAATTTACAAAGAAGAATACAAAATTTACAAAAACAGAAGTGCATAATTACATAATAATGAGGGGAATTAGGTTTGATCAAAAATCAAAAAGGAAAATACTGCTGGATTCAACTTCATGAAAATTCACAAAAAGGTGCCACCTAGTTAAAAATATCATAAACCAAGTTAAAAGACAAAACTGGTGAAAAAGCAAGCATTTAATAAGAAGCAAATGTCCTTAATATGCAAACAGCATATCAATAAAAAGAGAAACAGCTAATAGAGGTAGAGAGGAAAACATACAAATAAGTCACAGAAAAATATAAAAACATATATGGCCTCAACAAACCTGAGGGAAAAAAGTTACAGAAAGAATTCCAACCTCATTCATAATTAAAGCAATACAAATTAACACGAATATATTTTTAACCCATCAGATCAGCAACAACATAAAGACATAGATTTTCTTGGGATGATAAGAATACAGCAAAACAAGTATTCTTTTACACTAACAATAAAAATGAAAATTGGTATAATACTTTTGGAGTTTGATATTACCTACCAAGATTGAATTGCCCATATACCCAGCCCCAGCAATTTCACTTCTAAGACTGCATCCAGAAGTGTATTAAGACACCTATACCAGAGCACCTTTATAAAAGCAAATACCTGAAATTTGTCTCTCAACAAGGAAATGGTTACATAAAATACGGTCAACCACAACGCAATACCATGCATCCATTAAAAAAAAGAGTCCATAGCATATTGTGAGGTTAAAAAAGCTAACCTGAAAACAGTATGCACAATATGATTCCATTTGTGTGTGTATGTGTATTTTAAAGTATGGGGTACAGAATAAGACCTCTATACACAAGATGGTCCGCCTACATATCATGCTCTCCCAGTTAGAAAAAATCTTGACAACTGAAGTGAATAATGGATTATGGCCCGGCCTAAAGTCCATGCTTAAAAACATTAAAGTCTGTTTTAAACCATTGTGCTTGGGAGGTCTACCATAGGATCTAACACTGAAGACCTAAGGACATCAAGGACTACTTTCATGACTTTTACCTATCTATTAATATACAGAAGACCGTTCTTTTTCAGAAAAACTGTAGGAGGGATTTGAATCCGCACGGAGAATGGAGTAAAGTAATACAGTGATAACTTCTAATTAGCACACAAGGATGCTGACATCTCAAATACATGCCTACAAAGGTACAGAATGTCTTTGCAAGAACAGAATAATGGCCCCTTCAGGACAGTGAGGTGAGAAACCCAGGAATTTATGTACTATCCTAAACTTTTCACAAGAAACGTAGTATTTTTATGATTATATATCCAAATAAAACTTTAAGAAATTAAAACACAAGATACTGGAAAAACATGTGCAAAATATAACATCCATAAATTTTTAAAATGAAAAAGATGACAGAAAGGACATTTTTAGTTATTGAAACTACGCAGAGTAACACCCAGAAAGGTACACAGGAGACGGTGGTTACTGCCTCAGGCAGGGGCAGGGAGTCCAGAATACGTGACCACTTACTCCCTTTTCACTGAAGAAGCTTTGGTGCTTGAATCATCATCTTTGGTGCTTGAATAATTATTTTTTAATGATAATGATTGTTTTTAAATGTATGAAGAATAATATTCAGCAATAAAAAAGAATGAATTTCCATACATGACACATGTGACAAATCAGATGAACCTTTAAAACATTATGCTAAGAGAAAGGCGCCAGTCATAAAGGCCACAGACACTATGTTGACAATTTATATGAAACACCCAGAAAAGGCAAATCGAAAGAGAAGAAATCGCAATGGTGGTTGGTTGCCTGGGGCTGGTAGTGAGTATGGGGGCTGACCACAAACTGGCATAAGGGATCTTACTAGTGTGATAGAAATGTTCCAACACTGGATCGTGATGACAGTTGTACAAATCTACAAATTTGCAAAAATCATGGAACTGGACATTTAAAATAGGTGAATTTTATGATATGTAAATTATACCTCAATAAAGCTGATACAGTTTAAAAGACAAAACAAGTAGTCACCACATAGCTGGAATTTGCTTTAAAATACCGTTCCTCTAAAACATGGAAAATAAAGGCTAAATATTGATTGTGAAATCAAGATGATGAGAACCTAAGGTTCATTATACTTTTTTCTAAAACAAAACTCTAAGTCTATAAAAAAATAGCCAGCACACACTCCATAAGCCATAAGACTTCACCAGCCATCAAGGAAATGCAAACTAAAACAAGTAACACATTTTATCTGTCAGATAAATCTACCTAGCAAAAATCTAAAATGATAATTCCAATAAAACAAGTTTTCTAATGCCTGTTAAGATTATTACTTGGTATACCCTTCATGGAGACAACCTGGCAATGTTTATCAAGAACCTTCAAAACAGCAGACCTTTGACCTGGCAATCAAGAAAGAGAGAAGAAAATAATTAGGGAAGTGAGCAGATATTTATCATTGTAAAAAACAAAAATCAATAAATGGCTGCTTAAATGAATTACACTGAAGTAATGGAATTATTACCAGCCATGAAAAACAGACTTGGAAAGATATCTATGTTTAGTGAAAAGTAAGCTATAAAGCAATATGTATATGATTATATTTTAACCCTACGAGACCTGAGGCCCTGAACCTAACTGTCCCCTATACCTGGGCTCCTGAGCATTAAAGAGAAAAAACCAACATGATATAGGAAAATGTTAGTTACATGCAAACAAGTGGTTAGAATAAGATGGAACTTGGAGTCATTTTTTTCACATACTAGGCAAAGTACCGAAAATCAGGTACATCAGTATAGCGGCAGATTCGGAAATTATCGAAAAATCGGTACAGCGGTCTGGTAGGGTTAACTTAAAATATATAATATGCATAGAAATACCATTATACACACATATATGAACACGAACGACAGCAGTGATTAGCTTTGAGTAGTATTTACAAGTGGTTTTACTGCTTTCCTTCAATATTTCTGAACGTGCTGACCTTTCAATATTAGTTATTATTAAGAAAAATATTTCTTATATTTTTCTAAAGGCAAACCTCCCTATGTCAGTCAATTCATAAAGTACAACAGACATTTAGTACATAAAAATACTAATTAGAAATGAAAAAATACAAATTAAAACAAGATCGCAATTTTTACCTACCAAACTAAAAATAATTTTTTGTTAATTATAATATGCTGTACTAATGAGGCATTAAACAAACAGACACTCATACAATAGTGGCGGTAATAAAATTTAGTCCACTTTTATAGAGGAGACAATTTGGCAGTTAAAAATAAACAACCTAGATAACCGTAACGGAATAGTGTGAAGCCTTTAAAAGTAAAAGTATAGAATCATATTTATTAAGAATAGAAAAATGGTCATAAAAGAGTGTTAAGCAGAAACAGATTATAAATAGTATGTGTACTGGTTAAGGAGTGTCCCCCAAAATTCACATCTACCCCAAACCTCAGAACATGACCTTCTTTGGAAAGTCTCTGCAGATGTAATTAGTTAAAGATGAGGTCATGCTAGGTTGGTTGGGCCCTAAATCCAACTGACTGATGTCCTAGGGGGAGATTTGGAGATACACACAAGAAAGAAAGCCATGTGACTGCTGAGGCAGATCGTGAAGTGGTGCAGCTACAAGCCAAGGAACACCAAGAAATGCCAGAAGCCATGAGAAGCTAAGAGGTAAGAAAGGATTGTTCCCTTGAACCTTCAGATGCCTTGATTTGAGATTTCTAGCCTCAGAACCGTAAAAATAACTTTGTTTCAATTCACCCAGTGGGTTTGTTATGACAAATCTAGAAACCAGTGTGTAAAACACAGCCATCAGGAACAAGGTTCTGGTTCCAGACTGCTTACATTTGAATCCTATTTCTACCATTATTAGCAATGTGACTTTAGTTATTTAACTTTACTGAGCCTATCTTCCTTTCCTGTAAAATAAGGACAATAATATTTGTTTTCTTTTTGCTTATTGGTACTTTTTAACTTATTTTATTATGACAAATTTTATTGCAGATATTTTTAAATTTAAAAATATTTTTAAAGGCAGTCATTCCCAGCTACAGTTGTATGCAAACCCCATCCTTAAAGGCAGTAATTTCCCCTCTTTCAAAGCCTGTTATCAAAGTATTAAAAAAAATTTAAAAGAAAAATTTACTTTAAAAAATAAATGCTGACCAGAAAGTACTTTAGAAGGACATCGTGTATCATTCAATCAATCATTAATAGGCTATGAATCACTTCAAGTGTGAACCCTCAGAAACACTTTATAGACTCAGGCAGGGCTCAAACATTATAAGAAAACATGACCATTCATTTTTTTAAAGTGAGTCTTTGAAGACCCAGTAGTACAGAGTAAATTCTGTGG
This sequence comes from Lyroderma lyra, assembly GCA_004026885.1. Taxonomy (NCBI): domain Eukaryota; kingdom Metazoa; phylum Chordata; class Mammalia; order Chiroptera; family Megadermatidae; genus Lyroderma; species Lyroderma lyra. The sequence goes on along the minus strand of PVJL010003031.1, from coordinate 166,827 downwards.
AGTTTATTTGGAATAAACTGCTCCTCCTCCCTAGACACATATTAAATTTGGCAAATCATTAGAAAACCACTTAAAAATTAATTACCCTTCCAACAAGTAAAAAATGTATTAGTTTTATCTGCACAAGGTGATTTAATAAAGAGTTAAACCTCTTCATTGAGTTTCAGTCTTGTTGTATTTTGGGTCCATAAAAAGTTCAACTTATAAAATGTGCTCTCTGATAGTATCGAAGAAGTAAATTCAGATGAGCTCATTACTAGATAGTTTACTTAATACATTTTGCTCTTAACAAAGTTTTAATAATTACATATAATTACTGGATGACAAACTGTTGCTTAATACAGTGAAGGAATTTTACTGTATTTGAAGAAACCAAAATCCACTACTGCACTGTTGATTTAAAAAATATCTATTTGATCACCTATCCAAGTATTCTGACAACTAAATTCCGTTCCCACTGAAGAAAAGGAGGTATAGGAGCCATGGTACCATCACTCTGAATAGGAAAAACAATTACTCAAATTGCAATACCATTGTTGTTTAAAATTTTTATATATGTATAATTTTAAATACACATATACACATGCATAGAAGAATTCTGTGTGTGTGTGTGTGTGTGTGTAGACTTCTATAGATACAGAAATTTTCTGAAAGCTACAGAAGAAATAGCAGTGGCTATATCTGGAAAAGAGAGATTTTTTGTTTTCACTTGTATTCCAGAGGCTGCAAATTAGTGGCCCGAGGACCACATCCTACCTATAGATGTGCTTTATTTGACCCACAGAAGTATTTTAAAAATATTTGAATTAGTTGGAAAATTTTGAAAATGAGGAAATTTCCCCTAAAAAATCTGAATTTCTGGGTTTTCTTGGGAAAAAAAAATCTAAGAACACTGGTTCCCCATTTCAGAATGGCAACATTTGACTTAAGCAAGAATCAGGTATCCTCTTTACAAAGAGCAAGTACTCTCCAGCTCACACACACTTCAACTGTTCATGTTTCCCACTGGCACCTACAGATAAGGATTTTAGTTTGCAGCCTCTGCTTGGAAATGTGTAAACTACGAGAACTTACTATGTGCTTATATTACTCTTTAAAGTTTTTCCTCAATGAAACACACTGGCAAAGATCCAAGAGAACATCAGCAAGCTTACAAAATATTACTCCCCGTTCACATCTCTCAGCAACTAAATAATACCTAATTTTTCTGAATAATAAATTCTCTCATAAACTGAATGTCAAAGAATATTCAGTATAAGGACATGCCTGGAAAAGTAGGTAGTACAAAGTGGGGCCAATCTTTAGAGGGTTCAAATTGCTTCCAGAAACAATATTCTTGTTATTACTTAAATTTTAATTTGCCTTGAAATCATGTAGGAACTATGAGCAACATTTAAATCTCATGTTCACATTAAACCTACAAAAAAAAAAATAATCTGAAAGGGGGCTTAGTGTATAGGACTGTGTTTCTTCTAACAGCACTAGACATCAAGAGTTCGATAAAAATAAAGAGTTCCATAAAAATAAAGCCTTTATTCCCATCTACCTTCATGCATTATTAACTTCAACAAGTATTTCCTGAGCATCTATGAGATACAAAGCATTGCATCAGATGCTTAGGGAGAAAAAAAAGTTAAGGGGCATCTCCTCTCCTGGGTGTGTGTCATATGTGACAAATATTACCAAAAATGCAACAGTGGAGTTCAGAGAAGACACACTATTAAAAACGATTACTGTCCCACTTAAAAAAAAACCAATAGGACCTAGAGCAGGGGTTCCAACCCCTGGGCCAAGGACTGGTAGTAGTGTGTGGCCTGTTAGGAACCATACTGCACAGAAGGTGGTGAGCAGCGGGCCAGTGAGCAAGGGAAGCTTTATCTGTATTTACAGCTGCTTCCCATCACTCGCATTACTGCCTGCACCCCACCTCCTGTCAGATCAGCAGTGGGATTAGATTCTCACAAGAGTTCAAACTCTATTGTGAATTGCACATGCAAGAGATCTAGGTTGCACACCTAGATCTAATGACTAAAGATCTGAGGTAGAGCTGAGGCGGTGATGCTAGCACTGGGGAGCAGCTGCAAGTACAGATTAACATTAGCAGAGAGGTCTGACTGCACAGAAACCATAATAAATCAATTGCTTGCAGACTCATATCAAAACCCGCTTAGTGAGTAGTTAAGTGACAATTAAGCTGCATTTGACACTTGAATTATCCTCAAACCATCCTCCCCACCACCACCACCACCATCTGTGGAAAAATTATTTTCCAGAAAACCAGTCTCTGGTGCCAGAAAAGGTTGGGGACTGCTGAACTAGAGGATATTATGAGAAAAACAAGTACTATATGATCTCACTTACATGAGGCCAGACAATTAATTTCATGAACTCATCCTAGAGAAAGTGCTGCATACCTCATTCCTTAATATCACTAACATCATGTTTGAAGTACTCCCCTTGGGAAGCTATGCACTGTTGCCTATGCCTAGTCCACCCTTCAAAGCAATTTTGGAACTCTTTTTCTGGAATGGCCATCAGAGGTGTTGTAACCTTGCCAAGCTGTTACGAACCCTTGCCAAGTTGTTTGTACAGTGCTGGCAACATAAGCACAACACAGTGGTAAGTTCACAAACTTAATTGTTAGATTTTGGGTACAATGACAGCTCTGATGGCCATTCCAGAAAGAGTTTCAATATTGCTTTGAAGGGTGGACTAGGCGCTGGCGTCGGTGCACAGCTTCCCAAGGGGAGTACTTCGAAGGTGAGTGTAGTGATATTCCACAATGAGGTATGCAGCACTTTTTCTAGAATGAATTCATGAAATTAATTGTCCAACAAATAAAACAGAAACAGACTCACAGATACAGATGAACAAACTGATGTTTGTTAGATAGGGGGGTTGGGAGGATGAGTGAGAAAGGTGAAAGATTAGAAAGTACAAATTGATAATCACAAATAGTCATGAGGATGTGAAATAATACAACATGGGGAATACAGTCAATAATGTTGTAAAATCTATGTATGATGTCAGATGGGTACTAGACTTATCAGGGAGGATCACTGCATAAATTACATAAATGCCTAACTACTGTGCTGTACACCAGAAACTAATATAGAATAATGTTGAATGCCAACTATTATATAATTTAAATATCTATATGTAGGTATGGGACATATAGTACAGCATAGGGAATATAGTCAATGGTATTGTGATAGCTATGTATGGTGTCGGATGGAAGATTTGTTGGGATTATCACTTTGTGAGCAGTATAGATGTCTGATCATTATGTTCTTTTATACACCTAAAATTAATAATTAAAAAGTGTAAAAAAAAAAGTATGTCTTTATGACATCTGAATTATATATTTAAAGACTTCATTAAAAAAAGAGAATTTCATGAGGCATAAAGAGAGGAAAGAACAGCATTTTAGGCAGAAGAAAAAAGTTTAAAATTGTGACAGCTAAAGTATGTGTGTGTGGTGGGGGGTTGCGGGGGAGGCCTGGTGGTGCAGTGGCTAGGCTTTGGTGCTCTCAATGCCATGGCCTTGGTTTGATTCCCAGCCAGGGAACCACCAAGAAAAATTTTTTTTAAAAAAGTATGTGTGGGAAATGAGCAGCAGACCATTATGAATGGGGCACAGAAAAGTAGGATATCCAGCACAAAGACATGCCAGAAAGACAGAGGCTAATAAGTTGGAATCAATCTTTGCAGGGCCCTGAATGTCAAGCTAAAGCTCTCTACTCTTTATTTGGTTACACATACTGTTAAAAGGTGTTTAAGAAAAGAAGGGCCCAGATAAAAGCTGTGATTCAGAAAGATGGGTCTGGTAGTGGTATGTCCGCAAAATGAACTAGAAGGAAGAAAGCCAGGTGTAGAAAACCAATTTGGAGACTATTTCTATGTTACTCTGTTTGAATGGTAACATAACCTACAAACTAAAGTGATGGCAGGAGGAATGGAAAGAAAAAAAAAAAACAGTTGGGAGGTGTACTACAGAGTGGAAATGAACTGGGTTTGGCAAGTGACCTGGGGTGTCCAGGAAAGAGAGGGCATTGGAAATAACTCAGTTCAAGCCTAATGTCTGGGAGACCACTGAATCTATTAACAGAACAAGGAAAAGTCATAAAGAAAAACTAGTTGGGGGTAGGGAAAAGAATAAATTAACTTTTTAAACACATTTCGTTTTGGGTACCTAGTAAAACATCCATAAGATTTTCCCCCATCAGGAAAACTTACACACTTTTCTGGCCCAATTTTTAGTGATGGTCAAAGACAGTTTAAAATATATATATTTAATACAAGTTAAAAATATATTTAGGGTTCCCTGGTGGTGTAGTGGCTAGGCTTCGGCACTCTCAATGCCGCAGCCTGGGTTTGATTCCCAGCCAGGGAACCACCACCAAAAAAAAAAAAAAAAAAAAAAAAGAATATATTTAATGCAGAATCAGTAAGAAGCCAGTCTTAGAGCATATAACATGATCAAAATTAAACTCTACAGAATGAAGCTGGACTCCTACCTCATACCATATATAAAAACTAACTCAAAATGGAACAATGACCTAAACTTAAGAACTACAACCATAAAATAGAAGAAAACAGAGGTAAATCTTCATGACTTTAGATTGGCAATAGATTAGACATAACACCAAAAGCACAAGCAAAAACTACAACAAAAATCAGATAAATTGAATCTTAACAAAACTAAAAACACTGTGCATAAAAGGACATTATCAATAAAATGAAAAGACACTTATAGAATGACAGAATATATTTGCAAATCACATATCTCATAAAATTGTCTCCTATCCAGAATATATAAAGAACTCTTCCTCCTGAACAAAAAGACAATCTAATTAAAAAACAAGCAAAGGATATGAAGAAACATTTCTCCAAAGAAAATATACAAATGGCCAGCAAGCATATGAAAAGACACTCAATGTCACTGGTAATTTGAGAAATATAAATCAAATTCACAAAGAGGTACCGTTTAAAAAAGGAAAATAAGTGTTGGCAAGAGTGTGGAGAAATTGGAACAGATTCTTGTTACTTAGGAGAATGTAAAATGATTCAGTCACCGTGGAAAACATTAAGTGGTTCCTCAAAAGTTAAATATAAAATTACCACATGAACCAACAATTCAACTGTTAGGTATATACCCAAAAGAACTAAAACAGGTACTCAAACAAATACATGTACGCACATGTTCACACCGTGCTATATATAACAGCCAAAAGATATGGAAATGGCTCATAGGTCCACTAACAAATGGACGGACTAATTGTGGTATAATCATATGTTGGAATATTATTCTCCAATAAAAAAGGAATGAATTACTGATACATACTATACAACACGGACAGACTTTGAAAGAAGCCAAACACAAAAGGACAAATATTATGTGGTTCCATTTATTCCATTCATATGAAATATCCTGACTAGGTATATCCATAGAGAAAGCATTCAGATTGGTGGTTGCCAGGGGCTTGGGTAGGGGATGGGGGACTGGAGGGAGAGCAAATGCTTAATGGGTACCAGGTTTCCCTTTGGGGTGACGAAAATGTTTTGGCTAGAAATACATGGTAGCTGCGCAACATTATAAATACACTATATACCACTAAATTCTTCACCTGGCCATGGTCTAATTTTATGTCATTTCACCTCAATTTTTAAAAAATCAACAGTATTTCAAACCAAAAATAAAAATAAGCTCCATGTCTCAGCACTCCTGATCCCATTAGCCACATTCCAGCCAAGTCAGTCTTCTAGGTGGCCCTGCTCCACCTGCTCCTTCCTAGTTTCATTCAGAGAGTATACTGTACCTCTAAATACACTGTTTTTCCATCAATCCAAAACTCCCAACATTTCCAAACTTAACTTCTAAGAAGGCAACTTACCCATAGCAGGCACTCAATTTTTCAATCACTGGTTCTATTCGATTCACTCCATGCCTACCTGTTCTGAAATTTTAGTCATTTTATTCAGCATTAACATATGAATGTTTCCTTCTTATTATCCTGAAACTTGTCTGATAGTTTCAGGCATATTCATTTTTTATTACAGAGCAAATTGTGATAGAGGCTGTGTTCTGCTTTTGTATTACACTATATGCTAGGGGTCTATCCAAAATACATTTGTTTAAATACTATCTGGTTGATAGTTTTTCCTGTTATGTGCCAGACACATTTTTTGGTGGGGAGAATGGGAAGATGAGAGGTGGTAAAGAAAATACCTCCACCTGCCCTAGCTATAATGGAGACTAGTGCTGACTTGATCTGTGATCAGAAACACAAGTCCCACTGTGACAGTAAAAAGACTTCCTGTAGGACAACAATGTACCTTTTCACTGTTGTTTCAAAACTAAAATTAATCTGTGTCCTCTATCTGTAAACTGTTTTATACTATACCCAGAGTCCCAACTTGTGTGTGCCACTCAAAAAAGATTTTAAAAAAATGGAAAACAAAAACGTCCAAAACAAGAACTCCCAACCTTCTGAAAAATGCTGGAGCACACAACACTCTACGATTGAGTGTTGTTATACAACACTTCCCTATCCTTTTCCTAAAACTGCTGCTTAGCACATTTTTAAGGAAACCAGTATTAACATCAAGTTTTATCTGTCATAAAGGGACTTTGCCTAGATTCATACATATAAACCAGAGATTGAATCAGAAACTCATGCAGGTTCTGAGAAATGGATTAAGATGAGGGAGGGGAGGCAATGTGAGATTACTTAAGAGGTACAAATGATTTTCACATCTAGATTTGATTTCACTTCACTGTATAGTGGTTATACTCTATTTTACCCAGTAGGGTACCTCTGACAATGTTGAGATAGTCAATAGTACATTGTTTTACAAAAATATTTTTCCCAAGTTACTTTTTAAGAAAACATCTGTTCCATCCACGATGGGCACCCTCATGCAGTATTCCAAAATATACACACTGCTTCCTGAAGATATCAGGAGGCAACCTAGTGCAACACCAAAACTTCAAAGCCCTAGCCTAACGAATAGGAGGGAGAGAAAAGCCAGTGTTGTCTATAGGCTAGTGAAAGGTATTTTACTTATACTTATACTAAGAAATAAGCCCAATACTAACTCCTAAGTTAATGTCCTCTAAAAATCTAGAAGGAGTAACAGACACAAATGACTTTGAAGGCCAGGAGTAAATTTTAAAAGTCTTACATAAAACTGAACTGTACCTAGAATTGGTTAATATGGTAACTTTTGTAATGTATATTCTACCACAAATTTTTAAAAATCATATGTAAGCTCTCCTCTGAATCCTGTTGGTTTCCCCTAAAAAAAAAAAAAATATATATATATATATATCTCTCTCTCTCTCTCTCTCTCTCTCTCTCTCTCTCTCTCTATATATATATATATATATATATATATATATATATCTATAGATATAGAGAGATATATAGTATAGAGATATCTGTTAGATGACATTAAAGGGTGAGAACTCATTAAATTGATTGTTTAAATTATAAATGGTTGAAAATTTTTAGTGATTTGAATATAAGTTTTCTAACCTAAGGATGGTATTTATTAGTTATTCTTCATCTCTAAGGTGGGCATAAGCAAATGAAAAAAAGCTTAAATTGTAGTAAGAGATATTTAGTTTTGATATAATTCTAACGAGAAAAGTAATTAAACATTATAATAAGGTACCATGTAAATCTCTGCTCTCGGGGACCTATCTTGGAAGGGTTATATTCAATTCTGCAGGAAAAAATGGAATGAACTACAAGATCTCTGAACTTTTAGAATTTCAGGTGCTACATTCACAGCCCAATAGTGTCTCCAAAAGACATTCCGCCTATAGAAAGTTGTCTTCATCTACAAGTCATTTCAGTTTCGCTTCGGATATTGGGTTTCTTCACCATACCATTTATTCACTTTAAGTATTTACTTTAGAAATGAAAACTGACTCCTTTTTTTAGAGACAATTCCACCAATCTCCAGCAACATGGCTGCCAGCTCAAGAGTAGACACTACAAAAATGCTTAAACTGAAACAATACTTGGTTCTCAATTACACAAATAGAAATATCTACATAATGCATACCCAAGCTAAAACTAAGGAGAAAAAAATCTGTGTTTATAAGATAGATAATTTACAAAGCCAAAACATTCAATTTACTCAGTTTTTCAATTTACTCTTAGAAAGTTGTTTCTTACTTTGGAAAACAAAAACACAGTCTTTCCGACTCATTTTAGAAGACCCACAGCCTTCATTTTAAAATAACGATTTTTCAGATGTCACCCCAATAAGTCTAACAATAAAAATGAATTAAAAAAAAATAAAATAACGATTTTTAATTTACCCAATTATTTTTTAACAGTCATTAGACACTGAATGGTGGTTATTTATTACAACCCAAAGCAGGCACTTATAAAGTCACAGGAAGGTTAATCATCTTAAATTCAACAGGTTAACCACAGCAATTTGAGAGATATTTTGCCAACCTATAATAGGCTATCTCAACAGGATCCAAAGTTAGACATTAAATGACACTTAAAAACAGTACAATTCTAGGCTCTAGAGATTTACTTCAACAACACACAAATATTTTGACCAAGTATGCATACATGTATTTGTTTAAACTAGATTTTATTAATTATGATGGTTACTCACTTAAAACAAAAATTGATCAAGACAAATTTAGCCAGGTTAACAAAGGAATCAAAATACAATATTGGATTATAGAGCTAACTGCTTTCATTAGAAAAGAATAACAAGTCCTACTGCTTTTATTTCACAAATGATTTTCATCTTACAATCAAAGAAAACAAAGAACATGACTTCTAGAGCCAAAAAAATCAGGTAATGTAGCTTAAAGCTGAGTGACCACTTAATTGCCTGGATTCCTAAGCTATTGACTTCTAACTGCTTTAAAACAAGAATACACTTTTTAATGGCTCACTCCTTTGTTCAGAAATGTATCATATCTTGTTTTATACAGAGATAACACCTCATCAGAATATATGCTACTCTGTAGTTTTGAGCTTAATGATTTTTTAAAATTTTTATAATGCAACTATAATTTTTAAGTTATTTTTTTCTTATCCACACTGGGCTTCATCTCTCACAATACCTAAAAAGAAACAATCTTAGATGTTAAACACACACACCTCAAGCATATAAAATTCATTATACTGGCTTTGTAGCCATAATAATTGGACTAATAAATACTGACTCTAAAGAACTAAAAACTTATTAGGGCAGGGTTTTAAATGGTACAACTCACAAGAGGGTGGGGAAAACTAATGATCCTCCCCTACCAAACTGGCAGCAACAATATACCAAGTTTCTTATGCTGAACTAGTGTAAACAAGGAAGAAAAAGAGCTGAGGGTGGGAAAGAAGGCAGGCAATAGAATAACCCATCTCAAGATATAGCTTTATTTCTAAGTTTCACCAGTGTAATATCTCTTCTCAGTGTTTTAAATAATCCTGCCGCTCTCTAAATGCCATAGGTTGTAGCCCCTGCCTGAGATCATCCTATATGTAAAAGATGCAAGTGGGGATCGCAAATGGTTCTTTAATTATAAAGACCATCTCCTGCATTCAATGCCTCAGTTTTCTAAATATCTAAAAATTCAACCTCACTCTTGCTTAACAATCAACTTTAAAGATTAAATAATAGGACCCACCGATGATGCTGCACTGAAAAAAATTCACACATCACCTTTGGTGTGGCCATGGCTACAAGTTTCCATTAGTAAAATGAGCATCATTCAGGATAGGGGTAGATGAAGAACGGGATAAAAACTAGGCTTACAGACTCTTTTTCTGGCATTGCCTGAGGCATTCAGTAGACATGGAATGAAGGGGAGGCTGGTTGTACAAGTGATGCCAAGAGAAACAAGATTCCACATGTCAGGGGACTGAACTCCCAACAGAGAGCAAAGGGCACTCATCCCATGGCTTTCTGACCAAAGAAAGATGAGTTACTTTACCTGAAATCCTTTAAAAGGAAGTCTAATGGTTTACACTTTTATCACTCACCCTGAGTGAACCCAACAACCCCTCCTCAAATAACAAGGGGAAGCCTTGCTTATCAAAAATAGCCAAGTGCTACATCCAAAGCCAAGAAACACTCCTTTAGTGTAAATGCCACGGTCTTCTGCCTCAATTCAGTCTTCTACAAGGAGACTCCAAGCTAAAAATACTAGGTTCCCAGCCAAAATCAAGTTCTCCGTTTTCCCAAACTTCTACCAATCCAGTTTTCTTTTGGATAAGCTCTTCTCCATTTGGAGCAGAGGGCTCCAGTTTCCTCACAAACTTCTTTCCCCCAAGATCATCTCCCTTCCTTCCTTCCTTCTTCCTAAGGTTCTTCTCAGATCCTGCCCCGGGTCTAGCATTCCCAGTCCTCCATTAGTCGATAGAACCCACCCCTCCCCGACAAAACTCTTCGGAAAGTTGTCTCTCTCACCGTACTCACTTGTCCTCCCCCCAAATATTCCTCCCTTTTCCCCATCTGTCCTCGAATGGAGATATACACACGCGCGCGCGCACGCACGCGCACACACACACGCACACGCACACACACATACACACACACACTCTTTTCAGCTCCTAATTCCCCAGTCTTACACACGCGCGCGCATACACACACACACACATTCTTTTCAGCTCCTAATTCCCCAGTCTTTCCCGCGCCCCAGGTTCCTCAGATAGCACCTAATACTCTCCCATAGTTTCCCCTCATCCCTGTCTTTCCTCAGCCCGTAACTCTCCACCTAAGGCTTTTTTTCCACTCCCCAAATTCAGATTTCCTGTGCTTCTTACTCTTAGCCCTCTTCCTCCCACGTCTACCCCTATGTCTCGATGTTCAAGTCCTAGCCTCTCTTTCTACTTTCTTCGGCCCCTAATTAATACTCCACATAACTTCAGGACCCCCCCCCCAACCTCTCTTCCGCCCCTCCTGCCCTCTTTGGCCCCCAACTCTCCTAGTACGCCCTCTCAGCCCCCAAATTTCTCTCATGTCCCTGGGATTTCCCCACACTCCCTCCCTGCCTCGAAAGGGGGTGCCCCTCAGTGCCCGTCCGGCCTGCCCTGCCGCCGGGCTCGGGTGTCCCTTCCCTTCCCCTCGGGGCCCCGAGGCCACTGCCAGCGCTGGCGCGGCGGGGCCGGCTCACCAGTTGGTCATGTCCAGGAAGAAGGCGCAGCCTGCTGGGTTGAGCTGGAAGCCGAGCAGCCGCTGGAACTCGGAGATGAGCACGTCCTTGTCGGTAGTGCCCAGACAGCTGAACTTCTGCATTAGCTCTGGGTCCAGGTCCACGTCCATGCCCTCCATGGCTGGGGTCGGACACCCGCTTCTCCGCCTCCTCACAACCGAGCGGCCGCCGCGCCACCGGGCCCCGGGACCGGGAGGGGGCCCGCTGCTAGCTGGCGCCGCGACCCCGCTCCTTTGAGGTAGGCCCCGGGCCTTTCACCGCCTCATAGGGGTAAACTCACTCAGCCACTCACTCACTCTCACGCTCCCCCCCTCCCACCCCCCCCCAGCGCCGCCGCCTCCGCCGCCGCCTCTCGCTTCTCCGCCGCCTCCGCCTCCTCCCGCGCCGCGCCCACTGCGCAAGCGTCGCCCGCCTAGGCCCCGCCCCTTCCTCTCCTGGAGGCCCGCCTCTTAGTGGCGTCACAACCCCGTGACGTCCCCCGCGTGACCTCACCGCGGTGGAGCAAAGGGACGGGAAGTGAGAAGAAGGGAAGGCACCGCGGGGCGGCAGGGGGCTGACTTCTGGCCTGACCTTTTCGCCCCGCCCCTACCCTCAAGGGGCGGAGTCAACCTCAGGGTTGGATGAGAAGCTCACGGATCTTCGTCAAACACAATTCCTCCATTTTGCTGATGAAGAAAACTCAAGTCCGAAAAGTGCAGATACTATGGCAAGGTCAAGTACCAAGGTGCACCCCGGACCCAGTTCTCCCAGCCAGGGATTTTCCCCTCGCGCTAAGACCTGTTTCCAGAAGTTTCCAGAGCTGCTTTCCCAGAGGAATACTGCTGTAAATCATTGGTTCCAAACTCCCCTCGGTAGCGATTACTACAGTTTATCAGTACTGTAGCTATTATGCAACAGTAGAGGCTAGTCTCAGGGAAGTAAAGGAAGCCTTGATACAAACATCATTCATAGGTCCAATCGGACACCACACATAATCTTACACCCACTCCTTCAAGGCCAGCCCTCTCTAAATAAAGGTTAAATTATGAGAATTTGGCATGCCTTGTTCTGTTATTTACATAGAAGTCTAAGTTTTACTGTATATATGGTACGCCTACCTGGTTTCCAGGTGCAAGAATGAAACTGGAAGCACAGGGATCATCTTGTCTACCCACTTGCCATTCCTTCATTCACGAAGTGCTTTTAAACACCACTGTTTGTCCCACACTGTGCTACACCCAAAGGGGAACACGACGAGTAGGAAATGGTCTCCTACCTTCAAGTAGCTCTCTCTTATACAGCTATGAAAGTGAGATCCGGAAAGCTTATATGACTTATCCAAAAATACAGGACAGCAAAACTATCTTAGCTTTCAGATTCCTAATAGAATATGTTTTCCATGGCAATTTCAACAGCAGACAGAGCTTGAATAAGTGACTGGTGGTGTCTAGGATGCTAGGGGTTTTAAAAAAGAAAAGAAAAAGGAAAGCATTCTTCCCCCTATCCCACTACCAAATAAAAATTAGTAAAACAATGGTTTTAGAAAGACTTGGTTCGGGGAGGGGGTTGGTCACACATATGTAGGATTCAAATTCTTGTTCTGCCAGTTTTGGTAATCGTAGTGCTTTGGACACATAGGATTATTGTGAGGATTAAATGAGGTAGGAATGCATGAGCTGAGTATTGCACCTGCTCCAGAAGAAGCACTCAAGAAATGGTAACTTTGTAGCCAGAAACAATGAGGAGATGGTTGTGGGTTTAGACAGTGATACAAGTAGGCAAGGATTACTTATTTTTCTGACCCCTCTTCTACTTTCTTGTCCTCTATTAAAATATAAAATATATGCCTTTTTTCTTTTCCTATTAAAGGACTGCCTTTTCTCCAGTGAATTTCCCCCCTCCACTGTGAATAGATTTCGGGAGACAGACACCATTAACAGCATATGATAATAATACTTACAAACTCATACTGTACAGTAATTATAAACATTCTATAAGAAACTTTGGGGGCCTCTAAGATCTGTGTGGAAGCTTAAAATATTGCTGGGGCCTAATTTTTGTGGTAGCTGCAACTAATATTAAGGAAAATTCAGTCTCCCTCAGAATGAACACATATTGTCCCAATCTTATGGATGATAGAGTGGGGACACAGAAAGATTATAAAAATCACAATATTAGAACTGAAGGGAACTGAGACTGTCTAATCCAATCTCCCCATTTTACAGGTAAAATTTAAACTAAGAGAGGGGAATTAATTCACCCAAGATCACACAGCCACTAAGGGGTCTCCAAACTTTCAATCTAGATCTCTATCCAATGTAACCTGCTACAATTCCATATATTGTTTGAGTTTAGTTCAGCCTTACATGCAAAAATAATGAGAAAGTTGACACTGATTTGATGTTAGACCATAGACTTTCTAACTTGCCACATCCATGGATTAAAGTTGTGCTAACTAAGGATCCAAAAGAAGCAAATGTTATTGGAACCTGACAACTCCATTAGAATGCTGACCCAAGGAAAACAAAACTCTTGGCCAAGTACTAGGGTCTTAGCTCACACCTAAACAGCCCACGTAATGTAAAGATATCCTTGCAAATAAAAGACCCAAGTGGCTCAGCACTATAGTTCATGATAGGTATTATCTCAGAGGAGTACAACTACTCAAGTGATTTCTAAAACTTTGAGGGGACATTTTTGGTTTTCATGAAATTGCCATGGTACCCTGGCCATTAAATTCCCTGAGGACCAAGGATACTAAACATCTGCAATTCTTGGGACAGTCATGCATAATAAAGAACTGTCTCATCCCTAACCACTGTTCAGAAACACTGACACATTAGATATGAAGGAAGAACCACTTTCCTTCCCCCCAATCCCCATGGAATGGTTCTCTTATGAGGATGGGATATGTAATGGAGGAAATGAGGTGTTACCCAATCAGGAGACTCCCAGAAATGTCAATTTCCACCTGAGTCTGCGGAGTGACTAACAACACCTACGGTTCTGCCCTGATAGCTCTAGTACAGCTTTGTTTTGTTTTGCTTGTAAGAGGACCTGGAGGACTGGTTGAAAGGCAAAGGAACAAATTGATGTATAACACCCTAAAGAAGGAAAGCTGACAGCATTATTCTAAAAGGGCTTCTAAGTACCATCTTAGAACTATGTCAGGGACTATGCTTGGATATGTTACTGCCTGGTATATCCCACAACCAGCCAGTTTCTTTCTGAATTAAGCTGGTGATCTTGTGTAAGAAATTTACACTAATTCCAGATCCAAAGACCAGGTTGGTTTTGGGAGTTCTTAAAGGAGGTAAGCCATTCTACCATTCAGAAGTTGAATGTCTAAGAGAAAAGCGATTCATCTCACCAGGTTAGCCTAGATTGCCTCCAATTCTTAAGATTCAGAATCGCCAAGGCCAGCTGGTACTAAAATTATGCCATGAAACTGATTCAGAGAACAAAGTCCAAATTGATTTTATGGTATGTTATATGATGATAGTAACTTGTAATGAAACCTTTTGGGTGTACATTCAAACTGTGATGACCTCCTTTCTCTGCTCCAGATAGCCCCCAGCAGCCTTATTTGCCCTACATAACCCTGTCCTTAAGCCCTCATTAACTGGACAAGAGGAAGATGCCTGACCTAGGATAAGCCAATCAGATTCTCTCTCTCAGAAATTTGGAATTGAAACTCATTGAGTTAGTGGAATGGGCCTAGGCTGTTTACTTGAACGTGCGTGATAGAAAGAAAGAGACCACCTTTGTGAGGCACCCATGAAAAGGAGATGGCTCCCATTTGCCCGTCTTCAGAAAGAAAGCCCTGAGGTAGTGAGAAGCAAAGATGAGAGACTTGAAGGCATGGGAGAGAGAGATTCCTGTCATCCTGCATCCTGGTTGGTCACCTTCCCTTAGATTCCATGAGAATCTCTAAGTTTCATTCAAAATACATTATTTCCTGAATGAAGTCAAAGAAAGAATCCAATCATAAATGCAAAAAAAAAAAAATTAGAAGAAAATAAAGTGAATATTTAATTTCTAGACAGGGATACACATCCTACTCTTGAAAATAATGGAAACCCCTACAGAAAAAAAAGTGAGAAAATAAAAATACAGTTCACAAAGGAAGAATACAAATAGCCAATATACATATTAAAAATGTATTATGTCACTCATAGTTAAAGAATGGATTAATACAACAATAAAGTATCACTTTTGCCTAATCAGATTGGCAAAGCTTCAAAAAGATTTATGATAGCTTTTGTTGGCAAGAGTATGGGAAACAGGTACTCTCAAACACCACTGCTGCTGGGAATGTAAATTGATATCATTTTTCCTAAAGTGAGTAGATGTGAATTTAGATGAACTGATATGAAAAACCCTTAAAATATTCATGTACTGTAGTCCAAAAAAGTCTTAGATTTATAAAGAAGCTCTTCATACAAGTATTATATATAATACATATAATAATGAAAAGTTGGAATTAGTCCAAATGTTCATCAGTAGGAAAACTGTTGCAAAAAAAAGAAAAGTTGGCAAGGATGGACAAAATCCTTAACTTCGTTTTTTTCACCAGTATAATTTTATGTGAATCTATGACCAAAAAAATGTAAAGAACTAGAAGCCTGAATAAACATTTTAATAGTCCTAGAAAGAAGAAAATTTTTCCAATCAGGAAATCAAAGACTGATAGTTTCACCTATATAAAAATATTTAAATTTCTTTGCTTCAAAAGTTAAAAAATAAAATTTAGAAACACCATAAGCACAGTCAAAAGACAAAAGCTAATTCAAGGATGGTATTTGTAACACATAAGACAGAATCCTAATATCTTTCTTCATTTAATAAATAAAAATCTATTAGGAAAATAAATCAACAAGGAAAAAAATCTAAAGAAAAAGTTATCAATAGACATGAGTGGACAATTGACAAAAGAAAAATATAAGTGGGCTATAAGTGTATGAAAATATTTTGAATGCCATGAATAATCGAGAAATTCAAGTTAAAACAAAAGAGCAATATCATTTTTATCAGTCTGGCAAAGATTGATCATAGTCAATATTCTACAAAGTGTGAAGAAAAAGACAATTTATGCAATATTGGTAGGTTAGATTGGTAAAAACCTCTCTGGAGGGCATTGTGGCAGAGTCTATCACAATTTTAAATGTGCACACTATATCTTAGATATCACACAAATAAACTGAAGAATATGATCAAAGAGGTATATAGAAGGGAACCACTGCAGAGTTATTTGTAGTGCCAGACAATTGGAAACAAGCTAAATAATTGTCAGTAAGGCTTTGAATAGATTATACTACATTTATGCTCTAGAATACTACACCACCATTTAAAAAATGATATAGGTGGAGAGCATTTGAAATCTTGCCCTCTGGCACATGTCATCAGTTTTGGCTCAAATAAACTCTTATAAAAATTCCAAAAAAATTAAAAATTAATATACAAAGTGAAATAGGTATATATGAACCAACATGAAAAGATATAAAAGAATGACTTAGAAAAACACAAGCAAACAGTATATATGAGGGCTGTCCAGAAAAAAATCCAGGCTCATATACTATGATCTTATTTGTGTTTGTTTAAAAAGCATATGTGAATGTGTATGTTTATGTATATTGTGGAATATGTGCACAGCAAAATATCTGGGGAAATATACACCAGTGGTTAAGAGAGATGGGTTTATGGTAGGGTTGCCAGATAAAATTACAGGATACCCAGACAGAGTTGAATTTCAGGTAAAGAATAATTTTTTGAAAAACATGTTACAAACATTAACTAGGTGGTCTGTGTTTTTATTTGCTAAATCTGATAACCCAATTTATGGGGGATATTTACTTTTCATGTTAAATTGCTTGAATTTTTACCACAAGCTTGTATTACCTTGATAGTCATTTAAAAATGATAAAATTTTAAAATAAAATATTACAATTATTTTATGTTGGTATGGCAAAATATTATATATAACTATTTTATAAACATTTTTGAGGAATGCTTAATTATATAACAAATCTTTAACATCAATTTTTAAAAGCTACACCAAAACTGTATTTTTAAATATATATATATATATATATATAACTTATTAAAACAAGTATAGTAAACAACTAGAAGCCAGTAATTTTTTGCTGATCACTGTCACCCCAATAAATTTAATAATAAAATCTGAAAAAGAAACAACTAGAAAGAAATGTATCAAAATGTATTACATCTCACAAAAAAATTGCAGTGGATTTCTATTTTTCTTTTTTACATCTTTCTGTATTTTCCAAAGTTTTTACAATAAGCATGTATTTCAAGAATTTTTACCATAAAACTTGCCTATACTATGTTAAGTAAAAAAAAGTGGGATGTAAAATTTGTATACTATATGTACATGAACCTAACTATATATAATAAAAGGTTGAAAGTGTTAATAGAGAATTGTTATTAATAATTTTCATTCTTTTTTATACCTTTCTATATTTAAAGAAATAAATAAATCATCTTTATTTTCTTTAATTGATTGATCTATTATCTCTGCTAACATAGAAAGATGTTTACAATATATTCTTAAATGATAAAAGATATGACAAAAAGTAGTATTACCTGTGATCCAATTTCTAAAAAAGATGCACGTGGGAGTTCCCTGGTGGTGTAGTGGCTTAAGGCTTCAGCGCTGGCGCTGTCAACGCTGCGGCCCAGGTTCAATTCCCAGCCAGGGAACTACCCACATACCAAAAAAAAAAAAAAAAAAAAGATGCACGAAGAGATGCATAAGAGATGTCTAGAAGGATATACTTTAAAGTATTAACAAGGACAATCTCTGAGTGTGGGGAATGATGGATTATTTTTACATTTTTTAATCTGTATTTTCATGTTTTTAATAAAATGACCACATAATAAAACATTAAGAGACACTTCATTTTGTTTGTTTGTTTGTTTGTTTTTGGTAGTTCCCTGGGTCGGAATCGAACCCAGTCCGCAGCATTGAGAGCACTAAAACCTAGCCACTATACCACCAGGGAACCCTGACACTCCAGTTTGACGAAAAGAAAATAGGACAACCTGGAGGCCTGTCAAACATGAATTCATTTCAGTTCTTTACATTCTCTTCCCCATGTCTCATGCCTTAAACCTTGTAAGCTGCAAAACCTAGGAAGCAGCTAATAGTCACCATGAGCTATTGAGGCAAACAAGCAAATGTCTGCTGGCTTACTATAAGTCTGAGTTAGGGGCAGTGGCCTAGAAACAGAGCCTTAATCGTTGTGCTATGTAACCATGGACAAATTACTTAGTTTCTCTCTAAATCTCAGTTCCCTCACCTCTATATAGGGAATGCTGCAAAAAAAGATCACTTAAGTGGAGCAAAAGAATAAATCAAACAAAAGAAAAAAAATATTTGTAATTTCATCTACAGCTACAATTAGCATTTACATAAACTTAACCACAAGCCAAAACTTTCATTCTGTGCTTATTTCCCAGGACTGGAAATTTAAATGAAGGAGGCATATGTGTAAATGTTAAATATTAATATTAAGTTATTACATCACAATGAGAGAGACAAGGTCATACATTTCTATAAATAACTACATAAAGGTGCAAAGCAGCACATGTTCAATGCCAAATGAGGCCATAGTACTTGGGAAGACAGAAGAATCAAGGGTAGACTGAAATACCCAGAGAGGTCTTCAAGGAGACCTTGCCCAGACCCTAAATGATTCACCATAGGATTTGAGGAAAAGGGTAATGAGGGGACATATTATGACAAAATCATTTGTTGTTTTAATTACAATTTAAAAAAACACAAAATTTACCATCTTAACAATTTTTAAGTGTACAGTTCAATAGTGTTAAACATATTCACATTGTTGTGCAACCTATCTCTAGAACTGTTGCATCTTGCAAAACTGAAACTCAGTACAACTCCCCTTCCCCGCACCCCACACCCTGGAGTCCCTGGCAACCCCAGTTCTACTTTCTGTTTCTATGAATTTGACTACGTTAGATACCTCATCTTAGTGAAATCATATAGTATTTGTCTTTGTGACTGGCTCATTTCACTTTATACAATGTCCTCAAGGTTCATCCATGTTGCTGCCTATGTCATATTTTCTTTTCTTTTTAAGGCTGAATAATATTTCATTGTATGTATATACTACATTTTCTTTATCCATTCATCTGTTGATGGATATTTGGGTTGCTTTCACCTATTGGCAATTGTGAATAATGCTGCTATAAACATGAATGTGCAGATATCTTTTCAAGACGCTGCTCTCCATTCTTTTGGGTATATACCCAGAAGTGGGATTTCTGGATCATGTGGTAGTTCTATTTTTAATTTTTAAAGAACTCTCTATACTGTTTTTCATAGTGGTCGCACCAATTTACAATCCTACCAACAGTGCACCTGAGTTCCAATTTCTTTACATCCTTACTAACACAGTTACTGTGTTTTGTTTCGTTTTTGGTTTTTGTTTGTTTGGGGGGTAGTTCCCTGGCTGGGACCAAATTGTTTCATTTTTTGACAATAGGGTGTGAGGTGATATTTCATTGTGCTTTTGATTTGCATTTCTGTGATGACTAGTGCTGTTGAAGATCTTTTCATATTTTTATTGGTCATATGTATGTCATCTTTGGAGTAATGTCTGTTCTAGTACTTTGCCCATTTTCAATCAGGTTATTTGATTTCTTTGTTGTTGTCACTGAATTATAGGCATTCTTTATATATTCTAGATATTAACCCCTTATCAGATATATCATTTGCAAATATTTTTTCCCATTCCATAGGTTGCCTTTCACTCTGTTGATTATGAATATGTCCTTTGATATACAAAAGTTTTAAGTTTGATGTTGTTCCATGTGTCTATTTTTTCTTTTTTGCCTGTGCTTTCAGTGTCATATCCAAGAAATCATTGCCAAGTCCAATGTCATGAAGTTTTTTCCCTATGTTTTCTTCAAGGAGTTTTATAGTTTGGGTTTTACATTTAGATTTTTAACCCATTTTGAGTTAATTTTTGTAATGGTATAAAATAAGGGTCCAACTTTATTCTTTTGCATGCATTTGGGAGCTTTTAACAGCTACAAAATCCAGGCTCCTTTTTACTGCCTCCCATTTTCTGTTCTCATCACAGAACATACCTAGAAGTGACCCCAGAAATAGAAATGAAAATCTAACGTGTACTTGAGGGGGCATTTTTCTCTGGGAAGTGAATAGGGGAGGCTGAAGAGCAGCCTATTGCAGTGAGCAGGACCACCAGAGCATAATGGAAAAGGACCAGGTCCCCTGTATTTGGGGTTTTTCCAGTTCCTCTATCCTATTATCCTACTCAAGAGATATAAACACAGGAGGCACCAACCTCTTGTACTATCTTTTCTTCTGGACAGAGCATCTGATGCCCTGAGTCTCTTTTTTTCCTACTGTGTTGAATGGGACAACACAAAAGAAAACCTGATTGTCTTTATCTCATGTCCTTTGGTCCCTCGACCTAGATACATCCAGAAGTAGTCCATTCTCTCTCTCTCTCTCTCTCTTTTTTTTTTCCCCTTCTCTTCTTGACCCCTTTAGTTTACTGGAACCAAAACATTTTACAAGTAAACATCAACTCCTATGTCTCCCTCATGTTGAAAAAAGAAAAAGGAAAAAACCTCACAACCCCTCTTGTTTTATTATAATCACTCTTTTCACTCTTTCAACTGGGTCACAATATGTAAAGCATCTTGCTATCTATATCCTAGGTAAAGGTAAGAAAGAAAAGGATGGAAAGAGAAACAAATACATAACGAACCCCCACAATGTACCAAATGTCCATCACTTATCACTTTACATACTTTGACTTATTTAATCCTCACAACAAAATGAGAGCAATATTTATAATTCCCATTTTGCAGATAAGGAAATGGAGAGTTTAAGTAATGCATCCAAGGAGACACAGATCCTGGCTTGAGAAAGCCAGGATTTAAGCCCAAGGCTTGCAAAGAAACCTGTGCACTCCACTTTAATCCTGATTTCTTTCAGTTCTAAGGGGTTTACCTTTTCACCATGCTCAGCCTGATTGTATGTCTATGAAGCTGTCATTACTTCCTCCATTATTGTGGACCCATTATTTTGTTCTTTTGATAATTTCCAGGATAAAGCCAGAGGAGATTAGGATAATAAATACTAATACCAATACTAATATCTTAAATTTACACATTAACCCTTTATAGTTTTTCAGCATACCCTTTCATTCTTTCATCTCATTTTTAGGAAAAACAGGTTGTATTAGTTCATTTTTTAAAAGCTTCAATATTTTGCTAAGACTCATACGTTTGTTGCAATTAAAATTAAGCAATATATAAAATTATAAAGGAGAAAGTAAAAAATCACCCTAAGTACCCTGGGTATTCCAGTACCCAGAGATAACCACTATTTTAGTAAATATATCTTTCATATAACTCTCCATTTGTATAGTTTGCTTCAATGGCATCATACTATACCTACCCTTCTAGCCTGCTATTTTTCATTCAGAGTATGTTGAAAATAGCCTTTCACATCAACACATATAAATTTACATTCTCATTTTTAATGGCTTTGTAGTATTTCCAATTTAGGGATGTATTTTATACTTAAACAGTCTCCTATTGATGAACTCTGAAAGTACTTCCAATTTTTTATTATTATAAGAAATTAGCCTCAGTTTAAAGATTAGGGAACTGAAGTTCTGAGAAGCTAAATGACCCCTTTTTCAAAATTCTAGAACCAAGTTACTCAGGCTAAGTCCCAGACTAATGACACTTATAACAGTGTTCTTTCCAACTAAACCACAAAAACAGGAAGCAGAAATTCTCGACGTATGATACGTATCTGACAACTAAAAATGAGATTTATTTTAACTGCCCCATTTCTTAAAAAGTTAAGCATATACTTACCATAAAACCCAGCCATTCCACTCTTATGTATTTACCCAAAATAAATGAAAGCATATGTCCATACAAATACTTGTATATGAATGTTTATAGCAGCTTTATTTGTAGTATTCAAATAATATAAACACCTGAAACATTCATCAAAGGAAAATGGATAAACAAATTGTGATATATTATAAAATGGATTACTACTCAACAATCAAAAGGAATGAACTATTGATTCAATAACATGGGTGAATCTTGAAAATATTCTAGGGAGCAAAAGAAACCAAACACAAAGGAATAGTGCATATTCCATTTATATGAAAATCAATAGGCAAAACTAAGTTAGAATATTGTAAAGTGACCAGTAAGTGCCAGGACTGCAGGGCAGCTTGGAGGAATGGGGAGGGATTGACTGAAAAAGGGCGTGAAGAATCTTTTGGGTTGGGCTGATGGAATTGTTCTATGTCTTAATTATGATAATGTTAGATGGGTGTATACATTTGCCAAACTCATCAAATTGTACACTTTAAATGAGCAAATTTTACTGTATGTTAATCATACCTCAGAAAAGTTTTTTTTTTCTTTAAAACTGACCCTTTGGTTTTGTTTCTATGCCAGTGTGAAGCACGTGGTAGAAATAAACAATTGGCATAAAAAGTTAATGTTCATCAGTGAGTGAATGACTACATTTTCTGCTTAAAATAAAGGCAAGGCACTTAGCTGGTCCTTTTCCACTAGCAGGGATTTACTTATCAGGTGAATAAATTATCTTCATGGACTTAACCCTGAGGAGATGAGACACAGGTCAGCCGTAGGTGCCTCTAGGTGGTGCTGCTCTGGGTGGCCAGGAGATGACTATAATAGCTGGGCTCTAGACAGTGGGGCCCTCAAGAGTGGGCCCCAGGCAGGCACCTGAGTAGGAGTGAGGCCTCAGGGATACAACCTCCCCTGAGTACAGATTTCTCAAGGGCATACCTACCTGTGAAGGTCACATGTTTGAAGCCCTCATGGTGCCACCACACATGCAAAAGCTGAAGGGTTCCATGAGAAGAAGTCTTTGCATTAAAAATATTATAGATATTCAAGGAGAAAAATAAATGCTGTTCCCTAAGTTGGACAAAGGGGAGCAATTCTTGGAAAGGCAAATGCCTGAAAAGCTAGTTTGAATTTCAAAGGACTGTGGTAGGGGTGATAACTACAGGGCCCTCCACCTCAGAGGACCAGTAGAATTTGGCCTCATTTGCCTTCAGTCTATTTCTTCCCACCATAGAACCTCTGAGACCACTTTAAAGCCCATCTCAGTTTCTACAGAAAAGGGAAAATTAAATGACTCTCAGGTGCTCAATTGGTTAGGCATATCAGAGGTGTTTGCTTGAAAAAGAGAGTAAAAAAACAAACTGTAAGTCCTCAGGAACAATCTCTATAAATCAAGTATTTGTCTGTACCTGATCATGGCAGACTACAATAAAGGCATCTCCAAAAGCAAAATGTTTTCTCCTCAAAGGTGATGTGTGTGTGTGAGAGAGAGAAAGAGACAGACAATACAGACACAGAAAGATAATGCTATGAATGAGGCCCAGGCAAGAGAAAGTGTTAAGAAGCAACAGGTCCAAAATGGAGTCACTTGTTCTAAGCTCCACCACTACTTAATACACTTAATACCTAATCTGATTGTAGTTTCAGCCCAAGAGTGAAATTTAGATAAATCAATATGGAATTTCTTGGTCAGTGCTAGTGAGGTAGGTGATCTGCCTGAGAGGACCCCTTGCCATCCCCTAAGGGAAGGTAAACTTGCCTGAAACAATCCACTCTTTAAACTTCCTTATCCCATCCTCTTTCTACGTATAAAAGTCTTCCATCTGTACAACTCCTCCAAGCACCTTTCTGTTTACTAGATGGGACGCTGCTCATTCATGATTCAATAAAACCAATTAGATCTTTAAATTGACTTGGTTGGATTTGTGTTCTTTAACAGGGTAAATGAATATTCCATTCTTACCAGACCTCATATGACCAAATGTAATAAGGTCTATAATTAGCAAACTCTCAACCTACCCCTTGTGTGTATTGTTAAGCCAGTGTTTCATTGAATGTAATTCCCTAGAATCCTACATCACAGTCACCTGGGGTCTGGTAAGGGGCATTTGTTAGAAATGTCCATCCCTGGGTCCCAGACCTGTAGAATCTAACTGAGTATGTCTAGGATGGAGCCCAGGAATCTCCAGATGATTCTTATATGCACTAAAGCAGGGGTGTCCAATCTTTTGGCTTCCCTGGACCACAATGGAAAAAGAATTGTATTGGGCCACACATAAAATACACTAATACTAATGATAACTAGTGAGCTAAAAAATAAAAAATAGTTGCAAAAATACTCATAACATTTTGGGAGTTCCCTGGTGGTGTAGTGGCTTAAGGCTTGGGCGTTGGCGCTGTCAGCGCTGCGGCCTGGGTTCGATTCCCAGTCAGGGAGCTACCCACATACCAAAAAGCAAAAAAAAAAAAAATACTCATAACATTTTAAGGAAGTTTATGAATTTGTGTTGGGTGACATTCAAAGCCATCCTGGGCTGCATGCAGCCTGTGGGTCATGGGTTGAACAAGTTTGCTCAAAGCTTGAAGATTACTACTTTAAACTAACACAGTTCATTGTTTATTGATGGTTTGCTCAATAGTTCAAGTTGGTTATAGGTTAACAAACTCTGTATTTCCACTGGGATATTTGAATTATATATATTTCAAGAAAAGGAACTATGAAATGGTGAAGAAACAAACTGGATGACTGAGAATGTAAATACATCCAATCTTTCTGAGATTGGTGGCAATATGTATCAAGATCCTAAATGCTTTAAATGCTTTAAACCACGTTTGCCATTCCTAGCTACATATCTTAAGGAAATTATTTAATAAATGAGCCAAGATGTACAAGAATGTTTATTTTACCATTGTTCAAAACAGTGAAAAATTAGAAGCCATCTAAATGTCTAACAACAGGAGATTGATTAGTTAAATAAGTTATGATAGCACCATGCAATAAATGAAGATTGATATTTATTGACATGGAAACATGCTTACAGCACACCATTGTTTAAGAGAAAAAGAAAATTACAAAACATTTTATTGTATTTCATTTTTATAGAAAATTAAAACAAAATATTTGGAAGGATAAAATATGAAATGTTAACAGTAATTCTCATGGGGGAGGGGAAAAGGGGGAGGGGTGGGAGAGGAGGGGGGAAGCTAAATATATGGTGATGGAAAGAGAAGTCACATTAGGTGGTGAACTTATTATACGACAAGTTGACAATGCACTGTAGAACTGTATGCCTGAAACCTATGTAATCCTTGCTAACAGATGTCACCCCAATAAGTCTAACAATAAAAATAAATTTAAAAAAAAGAAAAAAAACCAGTAATTCTCTCTGGGTGGTAGGGTTCCAGGAAATGTACATTTTTCTTCTTTGTCCCTTTTCTAAATTGTTTTAAAGCAAGATATATTACTTTTCTAATCAGAAAAAAGCAATAAGGTTATATTCACTTAGCATTAAAGAGGGTATAGGTCACTGAATCCACATCAGAAGATTGGGTTAGAGTCCCAGATCCATTGCTTTGAACCTCACTTTTTGTTCTCTCTCTGAAATCCAGATGGTAATACCCATCCTGTCTACTTCAGAAGGTAGTTATGAGATAAATGTGGAAATGCTTTGTAACTATGTTTTATACAGTTGGTGTGTTACTGTCTTGATTTTCACATCAGAGACCTAAATTCATGCAGTACCTAAATATGCAAAGATCTGTCATCAAAGCATAATGCTAGACCTTTTTAACTTTTTATTACAGAAATTTTAAAACATAAAAAATAGATGGAATCATATAATGAAAATGACATGTATACTTCACCTGGCTGCAGCATTATCAACTTAAGGCCAATCTTGTTTTAGCTATCCTCCTCACCACCCATAACTTCTCACATATTAACATAACACCAGACAACTGAAATTGAACCTCTGCAACTTTCATGTACACAAGAGAATATTTCAATTTATAGCTCATCTAAAAAGACAGAATTGTACACTTTGAAAGCGTGAATTTTATGATATTCAAATTGCACTTGTACAACACTTAGCCCAAAAGTCTGGCATTCGGAAATGGCTCATTATGGGTAAATTTTCACCCATAGTGCTGCCATCACTTCAAGCTTTCAGGTGGCTACAAACACTCCTTTAAAAAAATACACTCTCTAAGAAACCACTAAAAGGGTAACAGTGACAATATTGTGTCAAATGTGGTCACAAGATTGTGGGTGACACTTTTTCCCTCATTTTACACAAAAACTTATGATTTATATTAAAACATATGATTCATAATCTACACCACTTAATGTTAAAAACAAAAATCAGTGTCCAGCCATAGTAGTTCTCCAGATTTTTCATTCTCAGAAGCCATGCTACCAGAAATTTAACACTACTACCAGCAGTTGATTTAATGGACAAAGGAGGCATGGCCGTTTCTCAGCAAGACAAACCTGTTTCACCTGCCCTGTGCACCCCAAGATGGCAGTGCCCCAACATCTACCTGACAGCTTCATCTTTGCCTCTTAACTCACCTGGACCCTGCCCCTGGGCTAAGTCAGCAACATGAGTGGCAACAACTTGGATTGGAAGGATGACTTTGATAAGCAGTTAAAAATGCAAGAAATGTATGGAGACCAAGGACAGAGACACCCAGAAAAATCCTAGAGGAGAAACCGATTCTTTCAGGCAGCAGCCTGAAATAGCACCCCCTACCAGTGGGACCTGGACAAGAAAGCTTGGTTTCCCAAGGTAACTGAAGATTTCATTGCTACATATCAAGCCAATTATGACTTTTCTAATGATGGTGCATCTGCCTCTACCGCAAATGTAACAAGATGTCAGTGGTAGGCCTGCAGAGGAACCTCCACAAAGAAAAACCCTGAGCCCACTGATCCCAAAAAGAAGGGAGAAAAGAGGCTGAATGAGGATGGTTTTATGTTGAAGAAGACAGAACTACAAATGTATATGTGTCTGATTTGCCTTAACACATTACAGTAGGTGAATTTATACAGCTCATGTCCAAATGTGGCATTATTATGAGAGATCTTCAAACAGAAGAATTTAAGGTCAAGCTTTACAAAGATAGTGAAGGAAATCTTAAAGGAGATGGGCTTTGCTGTTATTTGAAGAGGGAATCTGTGGATCTCCTATTATCCAAATTTTTGGATAAAGATTAAATTAGAGGCTACAAATTACACATCGAGGTAGCAAAGTTTCAACTGAAGGGGCAAAGAAAAAAAGTACAAGAACTACAAGAAAAAGGTGCCTCTTCAACAAAAGCAGCTGGATCAGAGACCTGAGAGACAAGCTGCACCACAAACAAGTTGTTATCATCAAAAATGTGTTTCATCCTATGGATTTTGAGGATTGGTTGGTGCCGAATGAGATCAGAGAAGACCTTCGTGTAGAGTGTTCAAAGTTTGGACAGATTAGGAAGCTCCTTTTCTTTGATAGGCACCCAGATGGTGTGGCCTCAGTGTCTTTCAGGGATCCAGAGGAAGCTGATGATTGTATTCAAACCCATGATGGACGGTGGTTTGGTGGCCATCAAATCACTTCCCAAGTGTGAGATGGGACTACAGAACACCAGGTGGAGGAGACCACAAGAGAAAGGGAGGAAAGGCTGAAAGGATGGAAGGCTCTCCTCAGTGCTTCCAAGGTCAGTAAAGGTTTTCAGTGGTTAAATTCCTTACGTGCTTCAGAAAGGGCAGTGCCTTAGAATAAGGCATTTTTTCAGAGCACCGCAGCATATCTAGAATGAATGCTCAAGAAGCCACAACTAAAATGGCATTTGAAGAATCTCTAGATGAAAAGAAGTTTGAAAAAACAGAAGATGGGGGAGAATTTGAAGAAGAAGCTTCTGAAAAACAGATGCTAAAGAAAATGGCCTTGAAAAAGAGGCTTAAAAAGTCTGCCTTGAAAGAAGGTCTGAAGAAGGCTGCCTCAAAAGAGAGCATGAAGACTACCCTTAAAGAGAGCCTGGAGAAGGCAGTCCTGAAAAAGAGTTTGAAGAGAGTAGTTCTTTAAAAAGGGTCCAAAGACAATAGCCTTGAAAGAGAATCCAAAAAGAAGAAACTCAAAAATGATTATGAAGAGAATGGCCTTAAAAAGGAGAGTCTGAAGAAAAAGGCTTGACAAGGACTTTGAAGAGGAGAACAGCCCACAAAAGGAATCTAAAGAAGAAGACTGGGAAAGAGAATCTGAAGACTGCTCTGAAAAGTAGTTTGAAGATGGCTCCAAAAAAGAATTTGAAGAAAATGGCCTCAAAAGAGAGTTTGATGAGGATGGCTCTGACAAGGAGTTTAATGAAAACGTTCTCGAAAAAGAGTTAGAAGAAAATTACTCTGAAAAATCAATTTGAAGATGACAGACAGTTCTGATAAAGTGTTTGATGAGGAAGGCTCCGAGAGGGAGTTTGACTAAGCATCAGATGAAAAGGAAAGAAGATACATATGAAAAGTTTTTGATGTTGAGTCTAATGAAAAAGAGGACGATGGAGATGCAGATGAGAAGAAGCTTGAAGAAGCTGATGAAAGGAGGAAGAAATTGCAGATGAGATGTTGGAAGATTCAGAAGAAGTAGATGCAAAGGAGGGTGGATGCAGATGAAGATTCCAGCGAGAGGTGGTTCGATGATTCTGGCGAGAGGGACTATGGTGGTTTGGAGAATGTTTAGGAAGAAGGGAACCTGTCCACAGGCAATAGCTTTGTTCTCAGTAGTGATGATGATGATGATGATGATGATGATATTTAATCCCTTAAATGTGCATTTGAGAGCAAGTCCTCCATCTACATTTTGCCTGTGCTCCAGGGTAATTACTAGTGGTGCTAAATGAACATGTGCATAGTGGTAGGATGCCATCAGATTAATGCATTGATGTTTTCATCGTTACCTGTACTTATTGGTTTTAAATATTTGTTAAGTGACTGTTCAGTTAAACTTCATAGTGTAATGCAAGTAAACTGGATACTCACCCTTTGTCAGATTTGTTCAATGCATGCAGAATATTTTTTAAAGTACTCTGGTTGATTTGTGATATTCAAAAATAAAAGTAAGTTGTTAATATGCAGTTTTGGAAGGTTCTTAGATCCCCTGGAGTTTAAGAACATCTTTTGTCTTAAATACTTTTTGTGTGTTTGTTTTTATTCTAGAATCATTGTGCCTAATAATGTGCTAAAATATATGTGCCAATAAAATTTTGGTTCTTTCTTGCTTGTGCTTTCCAAATTATCTATTGATTAATTGATTTCTGATGTAGCTTTCAGAAGTTACTCTCATGAATTAGAAGCATTAAAATAAAATGCATTGATGCTTTTTAATTTAAAAGAAGACTTGATTTAATGATGTTTTAAAGATTATGTATGCAGCTCAGTATTGAGGCAATCATAAGGGCCTTGAAATCTGACAGACTTGAGTTCAAACCCCAGCTCCATCACCTACCATCCATGTGACAGTGGATGGATTTATTACTTCTTCTAAATCTTGTACAAGTATTCTACCTCCTACAGTCATAGGAGACCCAAATAATAGAATGTATATAAAGCACTTAGTATGATGCCCAACACATAGTGGGTTGGCAATAACATCCACAAGGGATTTTCTTTCTTTACTTTATGGGAGACCTTTAAGAAGCATAACCATAGATATTGATTTCCTTTTGATAGATGAAGAAACTCACAAACTTAACGAGTATTACTGAGGGTGTGAAGCCAGAGGACTGATCATTCTCTACAGGGAAAGTGAAAATTGGGACAACCACTTGGCACAGCCATGATTTAGCAATGTCTAGGAAAGCTGAAGTTTTCCCTACATCCCAGCAGGTCCATTTCTAGGTACATGACCTAGAAAATTTTCACACGTGTGGCAAGGAGACAGACTCAAGAATGTTCATTGCAATAATGCTTATGAGAACAAAATATTGGAGCATCTAAATGTCTATCAACAGGAACATGGATAGATCAGTTATGATATAGTCATGAAATAAAACATGATACCCTTTTTATAGTATACAATTTTTATGAGATCATATATATCAACATTTAAAAATAATAAGTAATGGATTTAGGATAATGGTTATCTCAAGAAAGGAAAAGAAGAGCATGTTATAGGGGAGAGGTGTGTGTGTGTGTGTGTGTGTGTGTGTGTGTGTGTATTTCTATAATATTTTATTTCTTTAACAATATCTAAAACAAATATGGCATAATGCTATAATTTGTAATAAGGACTTAGATGTTTGTTATATTATTCTTTATACATATATGAATACTATATGTATATAAGCAGAAAACATATAATCCTTACTATGTTATAGGCACTGTTAAGTTCTTTACTTTTATTTACTAATTTAGTCATTTCAGCAACCCTGTAAAGTGGTTACTATGTCATAGGCACTGTTAGGTTCTTTACCAGTATTAACTAATTTAGTCATTTCAACAACCCTGTAAAAAGTTTACTGTAATGATCCTTATTTTCCAGGTGAGGTACAGCAATTAGAAACTTGTCCAATGTCACATATTTGTTAGCTTGGAGTCAATTTTTTCATATTCGTTAAGTGGTAACTCTGGGATTTGGAGGCAGTCTGGCTTCAGAATCTGAACTCTTAACAACTACACCCCACTTCCTCTTGAAATATTTCAAATTTTTTAAAAAGTAAGAGATAGGCAGGATGGGGCAGTGAGGTAAAATCCTTTAGCATCACATAGGTCTGTGAAAAGGGAGTGCAGCAATCTTTCCGAACATTCTTTTGCTCCTAATAGGAAATGCTTAAACTTCCCACCATATCACATGACAAAAGCCAGAGAGCCCTGCCCAGACCTGGAGACCATCCAACATCCCCACAGAGTGGTGATACTACTGTGAAAGCCAAGTTACCTGTGACTTGGGAGGAGGAGATAACTCGAACAGTAAACTCTGAGAAGATTCTTTTGAGGCCTCAAGTCTTTGATAAATTCTCTGGAAGGCAATGTAAAGCAGAATAATTAGTTCTACAAGTGAAGTTTTTCATTTAGAGTCTGAGTTAATAATCCTGCAAGTTTTGATTGTTGTTAAATTACTGTCTGCATTTGGGCAGGACCATTTGAACAGGCGAAATCCCAAGTGAGTCATAATCTACATAAATGAAATAAAAATAGACTCCAAGCTTATTGATGTATTTCACAAGAGCAAAATCAAAACTAGATAGAAATTGAACATAATATCTGCCTCCAGGTCTGATGGTGGCCTCTGCCAACCCTTTGGGGGTGGGTCAAAGGTCATTTGGATGGATGAGCCTCCACAGCTCTGCCTCCATGTTCCATGCCCAGGCATAGCATGGCTCAAAGGTTTGGGGAGGCTTATGACTTGGACTGCCCATGGCCATTCTCATGGTAAAGAGAACTTAACTGAGCAAGCAAAAAGATTTAGGGGAAAAAGTAGCTGAATATTTTTCAAACAGATAATTTATTTTTAAATAATAGAGGATATTTTCAGTCCTGTCATGTTTCTCAATTTTATTATTTTGTTTTTCCTCTAGGAAATAGGACATACCTATGTAATTCCAGGTATGCCTATAAGAACCAGGAAGTTCATATGGGCATCTCTTCATTCCCACAAAAGAGTAAATGCCACAGTGGAGAAATCAACCTTTACATTTCCAGAGCAATTTCTTCATTACAAAGAGATTCCATATCCATTGTGTCATTTGGTTCTCATGCTATTTGAGTCATAGGAAATAGGAATAACAACAACAAAACAATAATATTGTTTATGTTAATGAAAGCCAGTCACAAAAGATCACCTATTGTAGATTCCATTTATATAAAATGTTTAGACAAATCCATAGAAATATAAAGTAGATTAGTCATCGCCAGGGGTTATGGGGTAGAGTTAATGGAGAGTGATTAGTAATAGGTACAGGGTTTCTTTTGGGAATGATGGAAAAGTTCTAGAGTTAGGGGTGATGGTTTGTATAACATTGTGAATATATTTTTTAAAAAACCCTGAATGGTACACTTTAAAATGGTGAACTTATAGAATGTAAATTTTATCTTGATTTCTTTTTAATTGAAAAAGAAAAAACTTGAGTATGCTAAGACTGGCTAAGGGCTTCACTTGCTTCAAGGTACTTGTCTCACTTGATCATCTTGACAAGCTTATACTACCAATTCCTTATTTTACAGATGGGGACACAGGCCCACAGAGACGATTGGCCCACAGTGATGTGGCAAACAAATAGTTCCAACCAAAATTCAGATTTCTGACCCTTACTTTCAAATCAGAACCTTGACTGCTATCATTCCAGTAATTCAAGGACATACTTCTGAGTATTACGCATCTGATAGTATTTCCTCTACTCAACTCTCTTCATAAAAAGTCTTTGCAGTGCTTTATGCTTTTACTTTTTATGGTATCTTTTTTATTTGGGATTCTTCCTCCTCAGTTTTTGAGAGCTAAAAGCCCTTAACTCTCTAACCCACCTTTCTTCTGATAAAAAGCAAAGTTTCATTTCTTAGCTCCTCTTCAAGGAAGTCCCTTAGGGTCACACAACCACAGCTGATTTTAAGCAAAGCTGTGATGTATATATCCTACATTCATTCTCCTCCAAGGACACAGTCACCTTGCCACACAGTTCCCCAAGGCTGTTTGTTTATTCATTTAGTTCACAAGTGAGCCAGTCAAAACACTAAAGAAGGAAAAGACACATGGCAATGGCCTCTGTTATGGGTGAATCCTCAGACATTCAGAGTTGGAGCAAACCTCATAAATGATTTTTTCTAACCTCCTCTCTAACATGGAGAATTCCAGAGTGGAGAGACGTTGACTGAATTTCCCACTGCCATAAAGCTAAATGCAGACCTGAGCCTACATTTCTGACATTATATACCATTACCATGGTAGATTTCCCAAGTGCTTCTCAATCCAAACAGAATCCTTAGGACAGTTCCATTTAGTGTTAACTGATATTGCTTGTGCACATATTACTATGTGAACTTTACTAGTTAAAAATGACACTCTTGGTATGTCCATATAATGGAATATTATGTAACCATTAAAAGTTATGAGAATGAGTATTGATATTTATTTAAAAATAAGTTTTAAAAGGTTATACAATATCATCCCATGTTTTTGAAAAAAACTATATGTATAAACTGTGTAAGTACTAGAATATGTACCAAAATGTTAATAGAGGTTATATCTATGGATGGTAGCATTATAGGCAATTACATTTATTCTTTGTGATAATCTACTTGTATGTTCTAATATTTTTACAATGTACTTTTGAAAATAATAATTTTCTAATTTAAAAAAAGTGAAAGTAGAAAAATGTTTCTTAAATAGGACACAAAATAGCAAGCATAAAATAAATAATTGATAAAATGGACCATATTAAAATTTTAAAATGTAGTTCATCAAAGACACCACTAAGAAAGTGAAAAGGTGAATCACACACTGGGAGAAGATGGTCACAATGCATGCACTCAATAACAAACTCAAATCCAAAAAATATATTTAAAAAATACTTTTACAAATAACTAAGTAAAAGACAGACAACCCAACAGTTAAATGGACAAGTAACATGAGCAGGCGTTTCACAAAAGAAGATATACAAAATTTCCAGTAAGTTTTTTAAGCAATTAAAAACCTACAAATGAAATACACACTTACTAGAATGGCAAAATCTTTAGAAAATGACATTACCAAATATTGGCCAGGTTGTGGAACAATTAGAACTCTCATATATTTCTGGTGAGACTACAGTAGACTCTCAGTTAACCAAAACTCAAGCAACCGGCACTCCCAAGCAACTTGTTAAGCCACCCTCTGGTTTAACAAGTGAGAGCTTATGTCCACCAACAGAGATACATAAGGATGTCCAAAGCAACGCTATTCATAATCACCAAAAGCGGGAAACAATCTAATGCCAATGAACAGTAGGAAGAATAAATTGTGGTCTATCCACACACTATGTAATACTAAATACAAGTATGAACTCCGGCCAAACGCAACATCATGGATGATTTACAAACACATAATGTTGAAAGAGCATACACAAAAGAGCATGATTCTATTTATAAGAATCTCAAAACTAATCTCTGCTGACAGACATGGAACTGCTAATTATCTGGGAAGATGGGGAGCGGGGACAATGGCTAGTGACTGGATGGAAGCATGAGAGAATCTTCTGGGGTGCTGGAAGTGTTCTATATAACTTTATCTGGAGCTACACAGGTATGTACGTAGGTAAAAATTCAACACGCTTAAGATGTTCACTGTATACAATTACAACTTAATTTTTAAAAGTTTTATTAAAAAATGTCAGAGCAGCAAGAAGAAAGTTATTCATTCAATGTTTGGATAGTGAATATTAAGACTGAAAAGTAAGGGCTTGAAGAAACAGCCCATTAAAAAAGGCCACAGTTCCTCCCCAGTAGAAAAGGACAATTCTGAGCTTTTCTCCTGAGAATGTTCAATATTTTCCTAGTTTCTTCATATTTTACTACTCATTGGTGAAGTAGGGGCTATACAGCACTAAAAACTCCCAGGCAAACCTCACATTGCAACTCTATTCTTGTCATTTTTGGTTTGTTAGTTCAAGGATGGATTATATAATTTACACATACACATCATAGAGAGGAAAACAAATTATTCTAACCCTGTGCATAACAAAATTATTGAAAGATGGTTCTGCCCTGCCCAGTTTTTTCCCCTCAGCAAACTAAGTTTGCTTTCCACATCAGCTGCTGTCAGGTCTCTGAGCCTCTCTGCAGAGCTTGAACCTTCAAGTGGTTCTTTTATCCTTTCCAGGGTCCCATCCCATATGTGATTCCTGCTCTGAACTGAAGCATTTATGGACAGTTAAGGTGTTACCTGGAAACTGTCAGCTGTGCCCTTTCCCCAGGGACACTTGCAATATAAAAGGGGACTTTATAGAAACTCTGGACACAGATATATGTGGGAGGGAAAAGGGGACTTGACAAAAACAAATTACATTTGAAATGATTGTCCGGTTCCCAAAAAGTTTTAGAGGAAATTCCAAGAAACCCAGAAGCTTTTAGATAAACAAATTTATAATTCATAGCAAAGAAAACACACCACTACATGCTCACATTTTTATCTTATTGGAGCTCACAACAACCTGTGAGACCCTATTTTAGAGAACAGAAGACTCACTGGGAAAGGTAAGCAATTTCATAGGGTTACAAAACTAGAACTTACTTGGAGCACGTAGAATGTGAACTGAGTCACTTGCCTCACCATACTACCCCCTCCCCACAACCCTATGCCTTTATCTTCCAGAAAGACCTTTTAATCAAAAGGGTTTCATGAGACATCCTTCCTGGAACCAGTAGAAAGAGATTAAGAGCCCTTATAAGCGACTTGCTTTTGGCAAATTCTATTTTTTTCTCTTTCCTTTTCTAGTTTCCATCTTAATCTCACTTCTTCGGAAGGTGCTAATGATAACTGCAAACTGCCACAACCTCTGACTTCAAATTTTTTCCATACATTATTTTCATGTATGGTCATGAATAGTAGTAGATGTGGCTTGGGGAGAGATTTAGCTTCCCTACCATCAAGCCACTCCAAATAAATACACAATTTAAGTAGAAGCAGTGCTAGGAAAATGCAGCTTCATAACAATTTCCTGAAATTCAGAGTCCCCAAGTTTCACAACTCCAAGGGGTATTACTTTTGTGAGATACACTGTAAGGGATGCCCTGAAATTGTACAAGAAGAGAGACTTGCCTAACTACCTTCCAAAGAGATTTATCCTCCTAGGAACCACCATTATAGAAATTTAGGAATGCCTTTGACAAGTGATAGGAAAACAGGGCTCCCCAAGATCTGGCAGACACCAGCAGGAGTCAAGTTCACAGAGATCACCAAAGTAACAGGGAAATAAAACAGGACCATAGGTTGAGACAGGTAAGGGCCACAGTACAGGAAGTCAGGAATTAGTCAGCAAACACAGCAAAATTAATCAGGGCCTAACATTGATCCGGAGAGAAGGCTGTCTGGACTTTGGTCTTAACATGGGGAAGGGAAGAGCTCCGAACTCACTCATATTGATTTGAACTACAAAGAAGTCCAAGGCTTACAATTAACCACCAGAAATGCTGGGAGGGCTTCTCACAAGAGTGACCAAAAGTTGCATAGTTGACTTAACATTTAAGTAAAAGTTAGTATTTATTTCAGGTGGATCCAAATTTTGATCTGGAGCCTTGAGTTTTTTCTTTACTGTGTTCTCAAATCTGCTGTTTTAAAAAACCAAGAGAACTTGGACATCTGCTAATCTAAAAGAGGATTAATGTGATTGTAATTGTTGGTTCTCTAAGAACCACTGATTCAGGTACATTTTTGGATGGATAGATATAGGGGGAAAGAAGTGTTCTGGTCAAGATGGCATAGTAGGTAAATGCTGTGCTCACCTCCTCTCATGGCCACATCAAAATTACAACTAAATTATAGAACAATCAAGCAGGAGAACCACCTGAAGACTAGCTGAGTAAAAGTCCTATAACTAAGGCTATAAAGAAAACCCCACGTGGAGACTGGTATGAGGGGCAGAGACAGGAAATTGGCTTGACCCCACACCCATGTGTGGCAGTGGAGAAGTAAGAAGGTTAGCTCAGCTACTCAGGACCCTCTGAGGAGTGAAGGGTCCCAACCCCATACTGGGCTACACAGCCCGGAGAAGCAGTGCCAAGAAGAGGAGCTCCTTTGTCTGGCTGTGAAAAATCAGTGGGGATTCCATCTGTCCAGATGATATGGGAGACCGCTGGAAACTCAAGCATTCTCTTAAAGGGCCCATACAAGACTCGCTTGCTTGTATGCACTCACTTTGGGAGGCATCAGAGATATACAGAGAAACTGAGTTGTGTGCCAGTGTCCCTGTGTTGATCCCTCCTCCCACATAGCCCACAGGTGGGTGCTGCCTTTCCCATGTTGAGCCCTCCCCCCACAGGGCCAAATTTGAATTTTCATTAGCCTGCTGAACTCTGCTCGCCCCATCCTGATGATTCACTGAGACTCTGCCCAACCCAACTCATGCATTTTCAGAGGCTCCTTCACTGATGGCAGCCTGCAGGCAGTGGCAGGCCTCAGGGTGCACCTGAGCCTTTTGCTTAGCTGCCCCAGACCCAGTACTGGTAGCAGGTGGCCTCAGTTTGTAGCATGACCTCTCCCATGTGCCTCCAGATCCAGCACAGGCAGCTACCAACCACAAATCACTTTGTAGCTCCTAGGTAGCTCCAGGCTAGTCACAGGCAAATGACATCAGCCTGCACCAGAGCCCCTACCAAGAAGCCCCAGAATCAAAACACCTGGTGGCTGGCTTTACACCACAACAGACACCACCCAATTAGCTTCACAAGTGGCACATCCAAAAGGTGGTTTAAGCAGATTCACCAGAGCCCACTGGGTTAATCCTACTACTCTGTGGGGTCAGCCTCTTCACAGAAACTCGGACACTGAGGTCTTGGCCAATCCTCACAGCAAGTCAGCCTGAGGGTCAATCCCATTCACTGATGAGCCAACAGAAATTAAGGTTCATCTACAACAAGAGGGCACATACAACCTACACAAGGAATACTCCTGGAACATTCAGTTCAGAAGATCAGGGAGGCTGCATCACTGGGTCTCACAACTTACTACCTGTGGTCACCTGCTGAGACTGGGACACATAGAAGATCTATTATACCTAATTCATAGAAACAAACAGAGAGGCAACCATGATGAAGAGACAATGAAACAAATGGAAGAACAGGAGAAAACTCCAGATAAAGAACTAAATGAAATGGAAGCAAGCAATGCCAAATACAGAGTTCAAAACACTGGTTATAAAAATGCTCAAGGAACTTAACAAGAACTTCAACAAAGAGATAGTAAGCATAAAAAAGGACATAGAAACCATAAAGAGCCAGCCAGAAATGAAGAATACAATAAATGAAATGAAAAATAAATACACTAGAAGAAATTAGCAGCAGATTAGATGAAGGAGAGGATCGAATCAGCAATTGAAAGATAAGGTAGCAGAAAACACCTAATCAGAACAACAAAAAGAAAAAAAAGATTTTAAATGAGGATAGTTTAAGGGACTTCTGGGACAATATCAAGCGTAACAATGTTCGCATCATAGTGGTACGAGAAGTAGAAGGGAGAGAAAAAAATATTAAGAACCTATTTGAAGAAATAATGACTGAAAACTTTCCTAACTTGGCAAAGGAAATACAAGATGAATCCAAACAAGTCCATACCAAGACACATTATAATGAAAATGACAAAGGTTAAAAACAAAGAGAGAATCTTAAAAGCAGCAAGAGAAAAGCAGTTAATTACTTAAAAGGGAACTTCCATGAGACTATCAGCTGATTTTGCAACTCTGCAGGCCAGAAGGGATTGGCACAAAATTTTCCAAGTAATGGAAAGCAAGGACCTACAACCAAGATTAGTCTACCCACCAAAGCTGTATCATTTAGAATCAAAGGAGAGATGAAGAGCTTCCCAGACAAGACAAACTTCCCAGACAAGATAAACTAAAGGAGCTTATATCACCACCAAACCAGTATTACAAGAAACACTAAAGAGACTTCTCTAAGAAAAAGAAGGGGGGAGGTGGAGAAAAGAACATAAATATGAACAATAAAATGGCAACAACTGTGTACCTATCAATAATCACTTTAAATATAAATGAATTGAATGCTCCAATCAAAAGACATAGCTGAATGAACAAGAAAATAAGACCCATACACATGCTGTCTACAAGAGATCCACTTCAGA
This sequence comes from Lyroderma lyra, assembly GCA_004026885.1. NCBI lineage: Eukaryota > Metazoa > Chordata > Mammalia > Chiroptera > Megadermatidae > Lyroderma > Lyroderma lyra. The sequence goes on along the minus strand of PVJL010003031.1, from coordinate 127,944 downwards.
TTGAAAGACACACACAGATTGAAAGTAAAGGGATGGAAAAAAAATTTTTCATGTAAAGGGAAATAAAATAAAAAGCTGGGGTAGCAATACTTGTATCAGACAAAACTGACTTTAAAACAAAGACTATAATAAGAGTCAAAGAAAGGCATTTCATAATGATTTAGGGATCAATCCTACAACAGGATATAACCCTTGTAAACATTCATGCACCCAACCCAAGAACATCTAAATATATAAAACAAATATTGATGAACATAAGGAGAGTGATCAACAGTAATATACACATGGTAGGGAACTTTAACACCCCATTGACCTCAATAGATAGATCTTTGCCACAGAAAATCAACAATAAAATAGAGGCCTTAAATGATACATGAGACCAGATAGACACTATTGATATGTTTAGAGCATGTCACTCTAAAGCAGCAATATACATCCTTTTCAAGTGCACATGGAACATTTTCCAAGTAGACCACATGTTAGGTCACAAAACTAGTCTCAATAAATTTAAAAAGGATTAAAGTCATATCAAGCACCTTCTCTGACCACAATGGTATGAAACTAGAAAAATTATAAGACTAAACCCAAAAACCACACAAGAAAAATCTCAAATAAATAATCTAATCTTACACCTAATGGCATTAGAGAAAGAAAAACAATCAAAGCCCGAAGTGAGTAGAAGAAAGGAAATAATAAGGATCAGATTGGAAATAAACAAAATAAAGTCTAAAAAACTACAGAAGATCAATGAAAGCAAGAGCTAGTTCTTTGAAAAGATAAACAAATTGATAAACCTTTAACAAGACTCTTCAAGAAACATCATACTCAACAGGGAAAAGCTAAAAGCATTTTTCTTAAGATCAGGAACAAGACAAGGATATCCACTTTCACCACTATTATTTAATATAGTATTTAACATAGTATTGGAAGACTCAGCCACAGCAATCAGAAAGAAAGGAAGGAAGGAAAGAAAGAAAAGGCATCTAAATTGGAAAGGAAGAAGTAAAACTCTCATCATTTGCAGAGAACATGATACTATATAGGAAGAACCTTAAACATTTCACCAAGAAACTATTAGTACTGATAAATGAACTCAGTAAAGTGGTAGGATACAAAATTATTATTCAGAAATCAGTTGCAAAAGAAATTTTAAAAAGAAATCAGTTGCATTTTTATATACCTATAACAAATTATCAGAAAGAGAAATTAAGAAAACAATCCCATTTACATTTGCATTTTTAAAATACCTAGGAATATATTTAACCAAAAAAGTAAAAAGACCTGTACTTGAAAAATGATAAGACATTAAAGAAGATACAAAAGAATGGAAGCATACAGTATTCATGAATAGGAAGAATTAAGGGGTTTCTCTGGTGGTGTAGTGGCTAGGCTTCAGCACTCTCAACGCCATGGCCTGAGTTCAATTCCCAGACAGGGAACTACACCCCCAAAACAAACAAAAAAAGAATTAACATTGTTAAAATGTCCACACTATCTAAAGCAATCTATAAATTTAATGCAATCCTTATCAAAATACCAATGGCATTTTTCACAGAACCAGAATAAATGATCCTCAAATTTCTATGGAACCACAAAAGACCCTGAATAGCCAGGACAACCTTGAGAAAGAAGATCCAAGTTGCAAATATCACTCTACCTAATATCAAACTATACTACTAGGCTATAGTAATCAAAACTGCTTGGTACTGGTATAAAAACAGACATATAGATCAATGGAACAGAACAGAGAGCCCAGAAATAAACCCACACCTTTATGGTCAATTAATCTATGACAAAGGAGACAAGAATATATAACGGTGTAAAGACAGTCTCTTCAATAAATGCTGTTTGGAAAACTAGACAGATACATGAAAAAAAAAATGAAACTAGACCACCTTTTCTTACTTCATATACAAGAATAAACTCAAAGTGGATTAAAGACATAAATGTAAGACCTGAAGCCATAAAACTCCTAGAAGAAAACATTTCCCAGATTTCCGTGCATTTAGGTGGGACCATGTGGTTGAATTCTGGTCAGTAGAATGTAGATGTGATATATCTCATTTCCAAGTTTAAAATATTCCACCCAGACTGCTACTTTCTTTTCCTAATCTGCACAGCCGGAAGCCAAGAACCCACCCCACCCTACCCGCCTTCCTAAGGACAGAACCTAGATCCCTGAGTAACTGCTTGGAAGGGGACTGACTGGCCTACATTACACTGTCATGGAAACAACAAACAAACTTTGGTTGTGCTAAACTGCTGACATCTCAGGGTTTTTTAACTCACTACTACATAACTTACCTACCCTAAGTAAAACAGCTAGATGAGCATTAACCAGGATTTGAGCACAGGGCTCAACCAGGTCATCAACCAGGCTAAAATCACTGGCAATCTGAGCAGACCTAACAGAGCAGCCCTGCCCCTTCTCACTATCTCAAAAATTTGGGGGAGTGAATTCAAGAGTGCCAGTTTGGAAGTCTGCATGGTATTTGAGTCACTTTTCCAATAAAGAGTCTGTCTGCTGAAGAAGGCAGTTTGTGGAGTATGGTTCCAGGAGATAGTTCCACAATACAGCCAGGATATGTGCCCCTCCCACCACATTCTTTTCCTGTTTTCTTTCTTTTCTTTTCATTTTTTTAGTTTGCTTGTTTGTTTAACAATTATTTACTTATTTAAAAATTTATAAGTTTTAAACATCAAAATTTTGAAAAGGTAAATATGTCCCTCCCACCTTTACTTTTCAGACCAGATAACAAGTTACTAGTTTCTTACATTTAAGAGATTTTTAAATGCATTTACAAGATAATACAAAGATGTAGTATCGCCCTCCTTTTTCATATAAATGGTATCTACTATACACATTGTCTGCACCTTGCTTTTTTTCAATCAATAATATGTCTTGGAGAGTTTTCTATATCAGTACACAAAGATACTTATTTTTTTTCTGCAGCTGTATAGTATTTTACAGTATGGATATCTTATAATTTATTTAATCAGGTTCTTGTTGATGAACATTTAACTTTCCAGATTTTTGTTCTTTTATTCAAACATTGCTTCAATGAAAAACCTTGTGTAACAATAAAAATGAATTTAAAAAAATAATAAAAGAAAAAAGAAAAAAAAAAGAAAAACCTTGTGTATATGTCATTTTGCACACTTGTAACTGTTACAATAGGATAAATTTCTAGGAATGAAGTTCCTGAGTCAAAGGGTATACACATAAGAAATTTTGGTAGACACTGTCAAATGTCCCTCAATAGGAATTATTCCAATTTAGACACACTGGTAATGTATGATAGTTCCTATTTACCCACCTTGATGCCTAATCTAAGTATGATCAATCTTTTGGATTTTCACCAACCTGACAAGTAATAAATGGTATCTTAGTGACTTTTAATTTGAATTCATATTGTTATGAATGAGGATGAGTATCTTTTCACATCTTCAAAGGACATTTATAGTTCCCTTTCATTTGAACTTTTTTATTGAGTTGATTATTTCATTATTGATTTGTAGGAGCTTTTTATGTTACACCCAACGTATTTTTTTTTTATTTTTTGACTGTCCTAAATTGTTTATTAGGCAAGAATTTTACAAACATTATTCATATTAACATTAACGGTGGAACTGGAGAGTATTGCATCTTCTCTAAGCTGCACAGCAAGAACCAAGAGTATGTTGAACTTGTGGTGCTTCCCAAGGCCATGGCCTTGAGGCCTGCAGATGTCAGCCCTCGCATCTCCCTGTGCTTGAGGACTGGTTTGGTGATCCACTGGGTGTCAGGATTCTGTCTGATAGCTTTATGGAATGGATCAATGAGGATAACCTCAAAGAATGTGTACATGGAATCTTCGCCAACCCAGTAAGAAGTCAGGACTCTCAGAGCCCCGCAGTGGCGTCCTACTCACTCCTCAGAAATAGACAGAAGGGTTCCAGCAAATTTCAGCTGCTTAACACTGTGATCAACAGGCTTGCCACAAGCCACACCCTTAGGAACTGGGATGTTTATGGACACCACGGAGCACACGAATCCAATACATGACATAACCTTGCTTAGCCTTGTATTCCAGTCTGCGGGCTTTATCAGACTCAGTAGGACCAGGGGCCCTGTGAGCACAGAGAGCTGGCTAGCAGTATCGCCAGCAGCGCACCCTGAGAAAAAACCGCATTACATTGGACTGCTTCTTCCTCCATAGCTCCTGGATGTACTTGTAAGCGCCCAGCTTGGCTTACCTGATGGCCAGGACCAGACGGAAAAGGGCCTCAACATGTTTTTAAACACCAGATTTATTTAAGTATAAATTACATACAATAAGGTTCACCTTTTAGTGGAGCTGTCCCTTGTATGTGAAAGAACTTCCAACTGGAGGCTACACACTGACACTTAGAAGAACTTACTTGAAAAACTCCAGCTCGTCAACTATAGCAAAGGAATTACTGGGAATAGGTTATACTCAAGCAGAGATTTCGAGGGCCTCAGATGTACATGCAGTGTGGTCAATAGGTATTGGACTTTGACTCCCTGTTAATTCCTGTCTTTGCCATGTGTTCACGATGTGATTTTGTTCAGATCACATCACCTCATTGGGTGTCAGTCTTCTTATCAGTAAAAAACCCTCAAAATCAAATCTCTAACACAGTCAATAGTTTAGTGGTTACCTGGGGGCAAGAGGGGAGGGGTTAGGAGAAGAGGGAGGGGGTGGGAGAGTAGGGAGGGGGAGCCAAATATATGGTGATGGAAAGAGAACTGACACTGGGTGGTGAACACATAATGCAAAACATAGATGATGCACTGTTGAATTGTACACTTGGAACCCATATAATGCTTATTAATCAATGCCACCTCAATAAGTCTAACGATAAAAAAAATCAAATTCCATCAGGTATCATAATAAAAGCACACTATTTAGTGCCAGCGCAAACTAGGTGCTTAATAAATATTAGTTTCTCTTTTTCTAAATGTCAAGTTACTAAAAACAACATGCCCTGGAGCTGCAGAAGGGTGTGTGCTCACGCGTGCGGTCTCTCTCTCTCTCTCTCTCTCTCTCTGTGTGTGTGTGTGTGTGTGAATCTCAAGTCTCATCCCCAACCATGACCCCAGGTCCTGCTGGAGTATGAACCTACAAAGAGGTCACTTCTGCTTCTGTTTCCAGCTTTCCAGCTTGGCACCCCTAGAGTCAGGCTGAAAGCTTTCTGTGCTAATAAAATGGGCTTACAGAGAAGACATTCCAAGAGTGAGTAATAACTCCTTTTCAGTAAGACTCAAAGCTACCTTGCCAAACCCGTTCTTCGGCCTTGGTGATTAGTGCCTACCAGCTTCCTTTTGACACCATGGCTTGTTGGTCCAACAGCCTTAGATTAATAAATTAGTTCAAAAAAGAACTTGATCTGTCTTATTTCACTTACCATAATATCCTCTAGTTCTATCCATGTGGTTGCAAATGGTAAGATTTTGTTCTTTTTATTACTGAATTATTTATATATGTAATATATAATAATATACATACATATAGTAGATATCACATCTTCTTTATCCAGTCACATATTGATGGGCACCCAGGTTGCTTCCATATCTTGGCTACTATAAATAATGCTGCGAGGAACATGGAGGTACATATATCTTTTTGAATTATTGTTTTCATTTTGTTTGGATACATACCCAGAAGTAGAACACATAATTTCCCTTATATGTGGACTCTAAAACCAAAACAAAACAGAAACAGATACAAAGAACAAACTGATGGTTGCCGGAGGAAGGAGGTGGATGGAGGTATGAGTGAAAAAGATGAAAAGGAATAAGAGGTACAAACTGCCAGTTTTAAAATAAATAAGTCACAGGTATGTAATGTATAGCACTGTGAATAGAGTCAATAATATTGTAACAATTTTGTACGGCTCCAAATGGTTACTAGACCTATTGTGGTGATCACATCATAAGGTATATAAATGTAGAATCACTATGTTGTACACCTGAAACTAATATAATATTGTATGTCAACTATAATTTTTAAAAATTCAAAACAACCCTAAAAAAAAAAGGAGAAAGAGAACTTGCTCCCCAGGCCCTGGGACTTTGGCCCTTTCTATTCCCAGCAGTGAACCCTCTGTTTACTCTGAGGGAGGCAGGACAATCACAGCAGAACTAATGAATAATTATTTCTTCCCCACAGCCAGACAAAAATGAATAGAGTTTGCTGCCATCCTGTAGGTGACAGATGGGCATCCTCCGTCCCAGTATTGTTCTCACTTTCTCAGGTTAGGTGACAAAAGCCTTGTCTCCAAGCACTGGCCTTAGAAAGCAGCAGCTAGGTCACCTCCCAGTTGATTTCACTTACAGAGTAGAGTGGATGAAGATTGGGTGAAATCCTCAGAAGGACTCCCATTCCTGTCACTGGCCATAGTCTGAGTTCTCAGCCACAGCTCTTTATACCCAACCGGAGGTCTGGTGTGAGCTTCTACAACTGGTGCTTTATATCCTGCTATTGTTTCCAAACAGAAAGAGCATGTTTTAGCCTCTCAGGCTATTTCATGGCAGTGAGGTCTCAGTTCAAAAGGAAAAGCTAGAGGGTAAAGCCACAATGGTATGACCCTCCCTGGTGAGGCATCTATAATATCAACAGATCAGGCCCCTCTAGGCTGAAAGTACAACTGATAGTGCAGAAGTGAGTCTTCCCTTTGGGATTAGTCTCTCCCCAGCGTTTCAGGGCCCTGAGGTCTGGGAATGGAGCTAAGAACTGCAGATTCTGAAGAGTGCCTAATGGATAGAAGAGTCAGCAACCAAACAAAATGAGGATCAATCACATCTGTTATCAGAAGAAAGAGGAAAAATGTCTCTGAGTTCCTATCTCTTGCGTGGGGGTGAAGAAGCTTGGAAAGATTCCTGGATGTGGAACTTGGGACACCTGGGTTTTTAGTATCGGTTCTTAGTACTGACAGTGCCAACACTATTCACCAATCACTGTGTGTATACCATGTGCTAAGTGCATTATGAGAAATATCTTATTCAGTCCTCACAGCCTTGACTCCATGAAATAGGTACTACTATTATTGTCCCCACTTTACAGATGAGGAAGCTGAGATAAAAGAGTGAAGCAATTTTCCTAAGGTAAGAGCAATAGTTGTGGTACTGGGGTTCAAACACAGGCATTTTATTTTATTTTTTTTCTAAATAAAAAATGTATTACAGTAAAAGATACATTGCCATAATCCCCCTCAGAACACTCTTCCTCACTTTCAACACACCTGTCCCATTGTTCCTACCACTTTCCGAAGCAGCCCCCGGAAGTCCTCCCCCGCGAGTCCCCAGTCGCACTGTTGCAGCTGCCTCGATGCCCCGAACAGACCCAGGTCACACATTGCTTCTGGTACAGCAATTTCTGTCAAATAAATACATTATGGTATGTCCTCATCCACCTTATTCACCAGAGAGAGCACCATGCAACTCCTGGCTCTTCCCCAAAGTCCAAATGACCATGAAAGGTAAACTTTTGAGTCAATTCAGGACATAAAGGCAGCCACAACAGCGCAACTAAAGACACCCACGAAAGAAGACCTCCAGAACTGCCCCAGAAAGCAGCAAGAATGATGTGTGTGACACTGGATGGTGAACCCACCACACAATAAGCTGATAACACACTGCAGAACCGTACACCCGGAACCCACACAACCCCCGCCAACAAATGTCACCCCAGTAAGTCCAACAACAACAAAAAAGAATGATGTGTGTGATAAGTGTGTTCAAAGCAAGGGGGAGCACCCCAAGGGGGGCTAATGACAATGTGTCCCTTGATGCAATAAATATCTTTTCACTTAAACATCATAGTTTTTTTTTATCACACCTCGTACACCATTTTGTTTCTGCCCTCTCTCCTGGCAGAATCTCTACTCTTAGTCTCTGTTCTCTAAGTGCTGATGTCTAATGCCTTCTGACTCCATCCCCAAATATAACTGCCTGGACCAGTGTGGACACCTGACCCATGGACCATCCATCCATGAGCTGGAGAAAGACATGTGGCCTAACCCTAAGTATTAGGTGGGTCAAGTAGAATCTTTGTATTGGGAATTAGTGCTAAGAGTTGCAGAGGGAAGGTAGCAGTGGGCTGCAGACCTAAGCCAGGCAGTCCTGTGATAAGGGGCAGGAGGCCTCCTGAAAGATGAGTCAGCAAAGGAAACCTATTAGAAGACAACAGAAAATGAAATAACTGATCAGGACAACCAGCAGAGAGGATTAATTTTTCTTCCCCATTCTACCTGAGACCTGGTTGTACTTCTGACACCAGACCTGTATCTTGGTATTTCCTCTTTTTCAGATCTCTGGCTTCCCCTCTAGGCCTAGCATAGGTCCTCCATCTGAATTGTTTACCATGGACCAAGTGCTTGCCCTTGCTTTCCCAACCTGCCTAGCTTCTAGGGTGCTGGCACTTTGGGCTTCTATAGCGAGACATAGGCTTTGCCTTATAAGAGGGCATTATTACCAAAATAGAAAGGAGGCCACATATGTCTACCATAGTGTCCCCAAGTACATTGGGCACCTTAGGTGCACCATTCCAAAATTTTCTACTTAGCCCCACATCTTTCTCCAGCCACAGCTGCACCAATCAGAAACACAAAGGCTTTGTATAGGAACAGGTGCTTCAGCGCTGTGCTTCCCATCTCTCACACCCTGCCCTGGCATTGTCAGATGGGACAATGGTGACATTTGCATTGCCCTGGACCATATGCACACTGGCAATGAAGGAAAGGTAATGCAAGTGAGGCCATGAAACACAGGCATTTTAGATCTAAAATTGTGCTTATTACCACTATGTGATATTGCCCTTTGATGAACTTGTCTTATTATAGTTCTTACCATATAATGCTATAATTCTTTGTTTAAATGCTATATCCTACACTAAACTTGGTGGTGAGTACAGTGTGTTAATCATTTTCCATTGACGGTGGCCAATGCTAAGTAGGTGCTCAGTAAATGTTTGTGAATACTGAGTAACTGAATATTACATTCCGTGCCTTAGCATTGGGGAAAGATACAGAAGAGTTGAGGTGTTGGTTACTAAGGCATGAAGGACTCAAGTTCTCTGGTGGTCACAACAGAAATTAACACCATAAACTAGCATCTCCTTTGAGTTGGGCTTTGCAAATTGGGTTAGGTATGACCAATGGTGACAACTGTATGTACCATTTTGGGCCCAGAATTCTTTTCTGTACTTCTTCTTTGAAAACAGTACTCCCCCAACTATTGGGTACTCCTCTCTTGTTTCCAGAAGTTTGAATGAGAGTTATAATTTTGCACTCATTCCCACCCAAGCAGGACGCCGCCTCGGCCATTCAGGTCCCTCCCTGGCTTTTGTCATTACGGTGCTAGAAGAATGGAATTTTGGAGATATTTGAGGCTGTCTTATTTGATTGCACAGAAGCCAGATTGCAATGTAAGAGGATGAGATCAATGTGCAAAGTTAAGCAGACACAGAGATGAGAGATGGAGAGAGAAAAAGACTGAGTAACATTATTTGAGACCCTACGTCAATCATATCTGAAGATAAATCCATCCTTAGCTGTCTCAGCTTTCTGGATCTTTGTATTCCCAATTTCCCAAAGCTAGTTTAATTTGGTTGTGTCACAAGCAACCAAAAGAATTAGTTTTAATAAGTACCTTATAGTGGGGTTTCCAGATACAGAAAAAAAATTGCACTGGACATATTTCTATGAAAATTATTTACTGTTTATCTGAAATTCAAATTTAACTAGGTGTCATGTATTAATAGCTGGCAACTCTACCTTAAGGGATATACAACAGTGTATCAGAGGATGTGCCAGACCACACTACAAATGTAACTAATACACGAGTCACTGCTGGAAGATCTTTTTTAGAATGAAGTTAAGTAATTTAACTGGGTAGTTGAAAAATATATGTAAGATATGAGCTGTAACAATTAAAACAGTAGATGGAGGCTGTTAAAAATTTTAATTTCTGCGCTTAATGTCTTTTTTTTTTTTTAAAGAAAGGTTTTATTAGCCCAATGCTAGCAAAAAACGATGAGTCTTGGGGCCTGAGGTCTGACCACCAACAGCGTAGCCAAGTAGGAAAGACAACATGTCCATAGTTGAGGAGTTCTGCAAGCGTTTCTATGTATCAAGTAGAGGGGAGAAAGATGTAAGCTGTTGCTGTTCTGAAAGGATTTACATTAGCTGTAGACAAAGAGGACAGGAGAAGACAAAGGGAACTAGTTCTGGGACAGGGGCAGCAGAGTCCACAAGGAAGAAATGTCTGCTTCTGTAGGGCAGCTGACTGGCAAGTTCACATGTAAACTAGAAGCGGAGGCTCCCAGTGTTCAATGGTGACCTACTATTCTCTCTTATGGATAATCTCAGAAATAGTCACATGGAAATAAATATTATAGAACAGAAAGAGTTCATCCACCCAGTGCTAGCAGAGCCAAACACTAGACATAAAGAATTACAGTGGAGAAACACTGGTATTTTATTGGTGAATGGCGCCATCCAGCTCAAAAGTCCAAACTTCCTACTAGTGTGTAGGCTGCAGATTATTTAGTAAAAGATCACAAGACACCATGGTTATGGGTTGTGCTGGAAGCTGATTGGGCAGAGGTGAGGTAAGCATAATGAATTATTTCTTCAGGTCTCAAGGACAGTTCTGGGGGACTTTTCTGGAGTCTCTTTGTCCTGTCTCATCCAAGAGTAAACAGGGGGTCCTTCCACATTAGGGCTCAGGAACTGAAACATAACTTAGGTCAAGATGTTATCTTTAGCCTGCCTAAAATCCCAAATGTGTGACCATTAGTCAGGTCTGGGCTACTATCTTCTGCTGCCTTGGGGGTTGCTGATTTTCCAGGAGAAGGGCTAAGTCTCTGAGGGTGGGACGGGGTAGGGTGGTGGGGGGAAGAGAGAGATGATTTCTAGAGCTAGGATTTAAAACTAAATTTAATCAAAGTCCTAAATTTTAATAGATAAACAGGTATGTGAGCTGTCTTTTCTTAGAGCTGGTCCACAGCTATTAACAGGCTCTCTGTTCTGTCTCTCTCACTTTCCTGTGGCTATACTTTTAATTTAGAACATCTCAACATTTTTTTTCTTGTCAAAGCACATTAATGGACAAACCAATGGAACACACCAAAAGCCCAGAAATGAAATAAAATTTATAGAGGAGTTTAGAATATGATAAAGGTAGCATTTCAAATTAGTTAAGAAAAATGATGGGTTATCGAATAACTAGGGCTGGGATAACTGGGTTGCTGTGTGTGAGGGGGGAAAAATTAGGTTAGATCTCTAGTCCACACTTTACTTTAAAATAAATTCCAGATAGATAAAGGAGATAAACATGAAAAATGACATAATAAAATAACCAGAAAAATATGAGTGAATTTTAAAAATCTCAGGGGAAGGCCACAGTATGACATAAAATCCATAAACTGTAAAAGAACAGATTAACAAGTTTTAGCAACACACAGATTTAAAGTTATTTCATGATAAAAATCACCCAAAGTAGAGCCAAAGACAAATAACAAATGGAAAAACATTTGCAGTTCATATGACAAAGTTAATTTCCTTAATACAGAGAGAATTGTCTATAAATCAAAAAGAAAAGGGAGAGACTAATACAATAGACAAAGGGGCATGAAAAGGCAGTTTATACAGAAGGTTCTATAGACTGTTTAAAGCTCTTAAATGTATAAAAATTGATCAACTTTATTCATAAGAGAAAGACAAATTAAAATTACAATACAAGTCATGGAGGGCAATTTGGCAGTATTTTTCAAAATTACAAATGCAAAGCTCTTTAACCCAGTAATTTTACTTCTAGAAATTTATCCAACAAATAAACTTGCATATATGTGAATTAACTATGTACTGCAACATCATTGCAATAGTAAAAAACAAGAAACAATATAAGTGTCCATTAATAGAGGGCTGGTTAGTAAATTGAAGTGTATGCATACAATGAAATACTGTGCATTTATAAAATAGAAACAGGAAACATAATGTATGTTAATGTATGCATATGCATAGTCTCTCTCTGGAAGGATATGTAAGAAACTGGTAACAGGGGTGTGACCGGGGAACATACTTTATTGTGCTTTTCTAATTTTCACCATGTGTATTTATTACCTATTCAAATATAAATAAATAAAATACATTTTAGGTGTAAAATACCTTAAGAAAAAGTGGAAAACGTAGATGCGTTATGAAGTAGATTCCAAATATTCTGAGTGTTTAAGACACCACGCAAGAGTTCAAGGGCATTTCAAGCTCAGGTGAGCCTTTGGGATTTTGATCCTACACCTAGGGGAATAAGGGTAGTAAATGAGTTCTCAATGTTGCCTGGGATACTCATAGGAAAAGTATGGAAAGCATTGCTTTACAAGATAAAAGGGCCCATGGGCAGGACAGCGGGGGAGATACCTCTTGGACCTTGGAGGTCACCTGCTGAGTCCTTGAAAACAGAAACTACATTAAGTATTTAAAACAGAGAAAATTTAATTCAGAGAATTGGTTTATACAGGTATTAGCAGAGATTAAAACTGAAACAGAGAACAGTAAAGTAGCCCAGAAGCCCAGAGATGAGCAATAGCAAAAAGCTACTGCCACCCTTGTACTGGAGAGACAGAAGGATACATCTTGTTACCAGAGCCAGGGGGCTGAGATCATCTGCTAGAAGTTGGAGCCAGGTAGGTAGGAGGAGATAGTCTAAAGTTGGGGAATGGGGATGGATACTGTGGCTTGGGGATGGAAAAACTCTGGGTTTTTGTTTGTGTTTGTTTTTGTTTTTGTTTTAATCCTTACAATCTTCAGAAGTGCCTTTGACTGATGGAACCCAGCAACTCAGCCTGGAAGCCAAATAGCATGGGAGTCCAGGCCATGCAGTCTTCCTGAGGTCAGCCTCTCTCCCACTGCCATACTGAAAGGATTGGGGGTGGAGGTGGGGGGAAGGTGAGAAATGGATTTGATGGCAAAACAGTCCCAGGATCAGCATAGAGAGAAATTAGGAAAAATATCAAAACATAATTGACAAATTCATCCCTTTGAGAAAAATCAACTCAGGGTGTCTATACAAAGGTGGGTTTCTAGAACTGCAACATTTGCCATTTAACCCTGGGCCATTCACTACATCTAGCTGTCATATCTCTCAGAATATTTTAATTTAGAATGATACCTTTTCTTGACTTGGTGAAAGAGGCCAGTTGTCCTATAGAATGTCCCACCTTCTAAATCTGCTTACTACCTTTGTTTTTCTTTCGCTTGATCCTCTAGCTTATTCTATAGCCTTGATTAGATCCAAGCTAAACATTTTTGGTTAAGTACACATCATAGATCATGGGATCTACTTAATATTGGTACCCCAGCAGGAGACACACAATATCTGATTGTTCTTAGCTTTAATAATGCCAAAATTTACCACTGTATTAGGATGGCAAAAGCTTGATAACTTCATTGTGCAGTTAACTTTTCTTTTAGGACTGGGAAGCTTTAATCTTGTTATAGCTCAGTTTCCTCATATGAAATGTGAATAACAGTTGAGTAAATAAATTAATTCATTTAGAACACCTAGGACATGAGAAACATTCAATTAAAGTAGCAATTATCATTTTTACTGCAATTTTACCATCAGAGAATGTGAAGCAGAATCAAAAGCTCCTCTTCCCCAGTTTCATTTTGGAGTCTGACAGACCAGGGTAGAAGTTTGTCCTTGTTACTAGAACAGGTATTATCTGTAGACAAGTTATTTCTATCAATTTCCTCCTATGTGAAGATAACAACCATTTGTGTAGGGCTTAGTATGTACAGGCATTGCACTAAACACTTTACAAGCATTTTCACATTTAATTCTTCCTTAAACCTTACAAGTAAGAATTTTTCAGACTAGGAAACTGCTCAAGCATTACAGCCAGTAAGCAGAGAGATAGGGACTTGAAACTGGGAATTCTACTGTCTCCCGGGGTCGATGAGACTTGAAAGAGACACTATATAAAACGGCTTGCACCTGGCTTTACTGCCTTAAGAAACCTACTATTTCTCCGTTCTTCACTTCAGCATGCTTTCTCTGACTTATTTAAAGTTGGAACTCCCTCTTTCCTGCTTCATTTTTCAATCCGCATAGCACTTGGCTCCATCTAAACTACTACATGTTGACTTATTAGGGCAAGAATATTGTCTGTTTTGTTCACCGCTGTTTTCCCAGCATTTACAGCAGTGTCTGATACATAGCACGTAATCGTTATATATCTGTCGCAAGAATGAATAACACGCTTCCGGAAGCATCAGGAATCAAGATTAATTTGGCTTGGTTTGAACCGCGTAAGGACCCTTAGTATCTCGACTTCCCGCCTTCCTATAGGTGAGAGGAGGAAAGGAAAAGCCCCGCCCCTCATTCGGCCGCAGACGTGGGTAAAGACGTTGCAACGCCGCTCGGCTGGCGGATTGGATGACTAGAGAGGGTTTCTGAAGTCGCCTTTCATACCTCAATTCCGCGGCGTCGGCGCTTACTACGTGCGTCATTTCCGGCGGCGCGGAACAGAGTGGCCAACGGACGGCCGAGCAACATGCCCAAGTGAGTGTAGGCCCAAATGTGGGGATTTTCGCATTTACTAATTGTGGCCCTCTGAGGGACTCACAGCAGGTGCCGGCTCCTGAAGTTCCTAGGAAAGCGAGAGGGTCTGAGGAAGAGGGGAAGATCGGGGTTCTTCTGGATACCCCTTTTGGAGTGTGGAGGTCGAGGGCAACAAAAAAGCCTCGTTTATGGCAGCACACTTTGACGTCTACGAATTGTGATTAGGTCTTTTATTGTTTACCTTGAATGAATAGCACTTCTGTGGATGGGCATTTAGTAACTGCTTGTCATCTCTTTTTCTCTTATCTTCCACCTCTCCAGGTTTTATTGTGACTACTGCGATACATACCTCACCCATGACTCTGTAAGTAGTGTTTCTTTTTCTTTTCAGTTTCAAAAAAACCTCATGTGTAAAAAATTGTTTTATTTTTTTTTTCTTAGGTGGAAGTGTGTGTTTTTCATCTTGCTGAGGTTTAAAGGCTATTGCTTGGAGAAAATAATTTGGGTGTTTATTTTTCCAGCCTTCTTGTAGTTGTCTTAATAATTAGAAGAAAAATTACTTGGTTGCAAAAAAGAAAATTAGGTTATGTGGATTATAGCTACTGATCTCCACTGTATTTGAAATTGAAACTTTAAAAAAACTAATTAATTAATTTAACAGTAACAATAACAACCGTTTTACTTGTAATAAATAACATTTTAAAAGTGAAAAATAGCTACTTTCCAAAACAATTTTAGTATAAGGAATGTTTTTAACATTAGCATTGTTATAACATTTTTGTAAACTTCTGTAATGTATGACTTAATGGAATACAGCTAGATTCTCATCTTCTGCATTATATCTGTCGTACTATGTTTTGAGTGACGTATATGAAGAATCCAGCTTCATCTAGTTAGGGAGTTGCAAAAAAGAGGAGTACTCTAATAGCCTTTTTAAATCATTGTAGGTATTTTTTAATACTTTATATTTCTGCGTCAGAAAGCAACACATGGTTAGTTGCAATGTGGAATCTGAAACCACATTAGACTTCCCATACTCATTTACATTAAAATTCACTGGTCTGTTTTACCCTTTGAGTAAATTTTTTTTTACCACAGAGGATTTTGTAACATGCTTTGGTCATTTGGAAAATACTGGTTCACTCAGTTAGGCAGATCATCCAGTGTTGACACATTTGCTTATATAATAAAAATTTGTCATACTCATTAATGTCACAATCTAATTAGAAACAAGCTTGTGGTAGCATATAAGGTTTTCTAAAGTTCTGATTACTCTTTGAAAGCTCATATTTTCAAATACTGCCAGTTGCTTTCCTTGAAGTAACAGGCTCACTTCATTTATTTTTGAGAAGTCTGAATAACCAGTTTGTGTTTCAGTTGTTCTTTTAAATAAAAATGATGTTCTATGAAAGAGGCAGCTGGGAGAGCTCTCAACTTGAACAGTTTGCATGCCTGCTTTTCTTTGAAATAGCATCATATTAGCATGCAGCGTAAGTGCTTTGTACATGCTTGCCGTTTTGTCACCCAGAATATTAAAAAGACATGAACTCAAGGATTGAGATTTTATAAAATTAGTAATTTTACTGCTTCCTCAAGGACAGTCTGAGTGAAACTGGAGTTTTTGCTCCCATGAGGACATAGTGTTGAAAATACAGTGATTACTAATGCATCGGGTTCCCAGTCCCTTGGTTAATTCCAAAGTGTCAGGAGTTTGACATCATTAGTGCAAATGTCAATACAGCAAAAAAGGAAAGTAATGTCTTAAGTAATGTGTAGTACTATTATGAACCTACTTTGACCTTGCAGAGCCACTGAAGGGTAGGTCTAAGACCCCCTAGGCTGTCTGTGAGCCATATCTTGAGAACTGCAGCTCTATACTTTACTGCCTTTGCAGAAACTTGATGAAATTAGAACTCATATCTTAAATAGGAGCTGTAAGAACTTAGTCAATGATTTCTCTGTTGTCATTTCATTTGTAATTCTTTCTAACACATGGTCAGATGTAGTTCAGCATTAATAGATTGGTGGAACATGTAAGTAGGGTAGCTCCTCTTGAAATAATAGTCTTGGAATCTAATTATAGATTGTCCTGGAAGAGATTTTTAGGAAGTTGATAGTGATATAAGCTTGCTTGTAAATCTCCACTCATTTTTTTGTTTCTTTGTATGTTTTGTTTTTTGTCCCTAACCCCTTTTCTAAGTCATTTGGAGAGTCTTACTTTTCTGAAATTGTTGGTAATGGGCTATGCCTTTTTATCCATTTTCACCACTGTATTTTTGTATACCTACTCAACTTGCTAATGCGAGAATTCAGAAGTATCTTTATAATGAATGTCTCTTTATGAGAAACATCAGGAACCCTTGTAATACTGTTGTTCTAACATATCTTGTGAAAATAGTATGTAATTTCATTGGTATTTGAAGCAGTTCTCTATGATGAACTTTGAAATGTATAAAACATTCGGTGCTGTTTTATATCTGTTGTGCTGTGTAACTTTGAAACTTCTACTAGTTCTTAGGCATGATTATGTTACTAGTCTTGAGGCATCATTGTCTTAAGCATAGTGTAAGCAGTATCTTGGGAGATAGGGAACAATATTTTGAAATGTGGATTGCTCACATGACATTGATCATATCTGCTTGCTGCTGATGCAATCATGCAAACAATCATGCAAAGCGAGCCTTGGGGAGCATCTGAATAAGGTCTGGATTTGAGACTTACCAGCTATGTGTTTTGAGGCAAGTTTTTAAGCATAAGCAGAAGATAATAACCTTGTGATTTTTTTTTCCCCCATTAACTTTGAGTTTTAATTTATGCTCAGTTAAATGCCCACTTTTTATGTGTGCAGTTTGGTGGCTTGTCAAATGATGACAAATTGTTGTGTATACATTTAGATACAGAACATTTTCATCACCTCAGAAAGTTCCATTGTGTTCTTTTGCAGTCAGTCCCCTACACCCCTGGGCCTGACTGACCTGGTTTTTATTACTAAAGATCAATATTACTAGTTTTAAACTTCATATGAATGGAATCTTATTATATACTCTATGATTGTGTCTGATTTCCTTTGCTCATCATGTTTTTGAGATTGGTCCATGTTGCATGTATCAGGGATTTGTTCTTAATAGTATTCCATTGTACCATGCACATGTGATTTTTTTTTTTTTTTTTTTGGTATGTGGGTAGTTCCCTGGATGGGAATCGAACCTAGGCCACAGTGTTGACAGCGCCAGCTGTCAACCACCAAGGAATTCCCTTTTTTTATTTTTATTTTTTTTCACATGTGATTTTTATGAAGATTGAGACACTGCTTTAAAGTATATAACATGATGTCTGGAAGTGTTAAATAAACTAACTTTAAAAAAACCCAAAAGATTAAAGGTGTGGAGTTTATATTGTGTTAGCTTTACCCCAATAATGCTGTTAAAAAAAGAATAAAAGGATTAGTGGGCTGGAAACTGTTCTGTATGTAATTCATATAAAGTCTCTATATTCTAGACCCATAATCATTTAAAAGAATATATTCTCATAAATAGTGTTATTTAAATATATGTAAGCTATATTATTTTGCCGTAGAATAACCTAAGACAGGGCATTAAAATGGTGCTGTTTTAGATCAGGGGTTTGCAAACTTTTTCTTAAAATGCCAACTAGTAATTATTTTAGGTTTGTGGACCATATGATCTTTGTTACAATTACTCAACTGTCATTGTAGAGAGAAGACGTGGGCATTTTATAAACAAATGAATGTGGCTGTGCTCCAGTACTTTTACAAAATCAGCTTGCTGACTCCTGGTTTACATAATAAATATAGTAGATAAATTACTATATACATTGCTGGCTAATGTTTAATCAGTGATGCATTGGCACCTAGCTAAAGCTGCTAAAGGCGGCCAGGCCACCTATATAAAGATAAGACTTTACATTTTCTAGTTTGGGAAATTGGTTCCTGTGACTGATAAGACCTTTTTGTTTTGCAGCCATCTGTGAGAAAGACACACTGCAGTGGAAGGAAACACAAAGAGAATGTGAAAGACTACTATCAGAAATGGATGGAAGAGCAGGCTCAGAGCCTGATTGACAAAACAAGTATGTTTCAGTCTCTTGTTCTGATGTGGTAGAATGATTCCATTCTTTCTCATCTCTGCCTCTGTTGTTTTTCACAGAAGGAACTCATTCTGAATGATAAATGGGAGCATTCTGATGTGTTGAATGAGAGAAATGGAAGGTCATTCGTTTCCCAGGGATATAGAACACATTAATATTAATTGAGGTTAGAGCAGTTGGGTATTGGTTAGACTGGGGCAGAGAAAAATGAATTGCTTAATATTTCTTTATTGACATGGACCGGATTTCGTTGCAAATTTATAAAAAAAACTCTTCGTAGTGATCCATAGTTTTTAGAACTGTTTTCCTGTGTTATAATAGGAAACAGTGGAGGAATGGGTTTATAGTTCTCTTCAAAGAGTTTGAGAGACTTTGAGTGTCTTATTCTTTGTAGTTCTGACAAAGACAGCTAGTCAGAAAGGAAGTTAACTGATATGACAAAATGGTCTGGGTATGTTTTGGACCCCTGTTGTACGTGCCATAATCTTTTTGTTTAATCAAGAACATTTTTGTTGTTCAGTCTGGTTGGCTATAAGGAATTGACAGATGTTGCCTTTCTATGTTAGATCATCCTGGTGTATTTGAAACATGGCCTTTCTTAATTCATTGTACTTAGCTGCCAGGCAAATGTGGACTTTGATTGTGATGTGATTTTTTTTTTTTAAAGACTGTTATGGAAAATTTCAAACACAGAAAGACAAGTTTAACTTATGAACCTTCCATGGCAGTTCACCTGTCCACCCCATTCCCATTCCCCAGTACCCAGTTAGAGCAGTCTTGTTTCATTTATCCATAGTTTTCAAACTTAGCGCTATTGACATTAGAGCTGGATAATTCTTTGTTATGGGGGCTGTCCTGTGCATTGTAGGATGTTCAGTAGCAGCTCTGGCCTACCCACTGGATGTAAGGGGCAATTCCCAGTTGTGACACCTAAAAATTCTATGAGCATTGCCTAGTAGTATCCCCAAGGGTGCAAAATTGCCTCTGGTTAAGAGCCATGAATACCTGTATCTACTTCCTTTGTCTGCTTCATTTGAAAAAGTAATTATAATATAATCTTTTTTTCTCTATTTGAAAAGATATTAGAACTTTCATGGCATTAAAAGTTAACATTCGTTTAGTTATTTTTTCGTGTGCAGCAGAAGAATTTAGAATAAGTGAATGTTTTTGATGGAGGACTTTTGGAGGAGAGGAGGCAAGCCTTCAGGGACACACCTCTTAATGTCCATGATTATATTGGCATTGAGTCTGCTATTGAGCCAGTGGCTTAGCCATTTTCTCTTGAGTTGTCTTTTCACAAAGGGTGTAGGAGCTGCCTGATTAGGATATGATTGGTTGTAGAGAACAGGCTCCATTCAGAGGCATATGAATAGCTGTTCATAAACCTCCGCTTTAGGTCATTTTTGGGGATCTGGTCCTCATGTATTATCAGTGATTTACTTGAATGATTTGACCCCCTTTGCACTGATGGGGGTGGGTACCTGGGCTGTAGACTACACTGAGTTGGGAAGTGCTTACATGCAGGAATAGACTTTATGAGAGTATGTTTTAGTATTTACTTGTGACTCCTTTTAAAAACCAAATATAAATGATCTTCAGTTTCTTTGGTGCGTCATATATCTGAAAGAAAAATTAGAAGTTGATTGTATTGGATATTTTTTAAGATCATAATTTCCTTCAGGGCAAACTCTCGCTTTGAAATCTTTCTTTTATGTCTCTTATCTCAGTGCATTAATTTCACAACTGGAGAACAAATGGTTTATTGTTTTGACTCAAGAGCCTAAATAGGAATGATTGAAGTTTATAAAGCCTGGTCTTTGGACAGGTATCACATATTTTCAAACAAAACTATGAACAGCTTTGGTTATAAACCACATCTGCAGATTAAAGATGACCTTTCTCTTTGGTGAGACATTGATAGATGGGAGGTTTTCACTCCAGTCTCCAGTAATTAATTTGTCCATAGAAATGCTAACTAAAGAAACACAAGTTAAAAAACCCATATCAGTATACCATTTAATTGTAACTTTAGCCGATGAATACCTAGGTGAATACCTAAAGTCGATTTAAAAACTAGAGGCCATGATGTAGTAATCTTAGATTATTACTTTTTAGAGTGAAATAATTGAGACCATTAAAGATTTTAAAGAAGGTGGTTATTTTAGAAAATGGGTATTTGAATTCTTATTCACTGAGTGTTCTTCCTTATTTTCTTTAAAGCCGCAGCATTTCAACAAGGAAAGATACCTCCCACTCCATTCTCTGCTCCTCCTCCTGCAGGGGCAATGATCCCACCTCCCCCCAGTCTTCGTAAGTTTATAAAGTTTTTGTCTTAAGGGGTATAACTGGACAGATTAAACTTTGATCTTGTTAGATTATTTCACAGTGGGCTTTCAAATACTCGTTGAAGGAATACATAGATGGTGACAGAAAACAACTATATACCAACTATATAGTGGTATAATTTCTGAAATATTTTTAGTTACTTTCTGATTGCACTATTACTAGGATACTGTATTTGTGGCATCCCAGGTGGGTCTGAGACAGATTTAGTGGAAAGCTCAGAATGTACCCATGATTGAATGAGCTAATATATGAAGAGGTATTGCCAAGTACGTTAAATTATTTACTGAGAATACAACACAGGAGGATTAAAATAGCTAATAAACTTTTCAGCCTTTCTCTATTTTCTAACCCACCCAACACCAGTGTGTGTGCGTGTGTGTTTCCACCTTGTGAAAAATAAGAATGATATAGTATAGTCAAAAGTAAAGTGGATCAAAGGCCTGTCTGGGAAAGTTTATTGTTTTTACATGACAAACAGGAAGTGATTGAGTAACTAGGCCAGAGTGCTTTGACTTTTCTGGAAGAGTTCAGATTGAAATTGAACTCAGAGGCCTAAATTCAGTCCTGTAAGTAATCATCGACATAAACACATGGACGTAAATAGGCTGTTTATAATAGTTGCACACTGATGCAAGTGGACCAATGATACCCCACCAAGCCCTTGTTCTCCCACCATCCTGGGACCTGGCCAGGCATCAGCTCAAGCAGCTCCAGATCACCTCTCTCTCCTACTCTGTCCTGACTGACTGGCACTCAACTCTATTATTATTTTTCTTTTTTAGTTTTTTTTATTTTCAACTTCATTATTTTTAATAGTAGAATGGTCTGTGGTATGAAGTGCCATAATTAACCCCACCATTTTTTTATTGTTGGATGAACATGTAAGTTTTTTCATACTGTTGCTATTGTAAGTGATTGTGTCAGGAATATCTCTGCATATACATTTTTGTATTTTCAAAGAACTTTTACACCTGGGTTTTCATTTTTTAAAAAGCTGAAATTAGATACTTGTGGCTTAAGTTCATCAGCTTTTTATCAGGAGCTCAACAGAGGATATAATGCTCCCTTTTAAAAAATTAAAATCTTGGTTTTATTTTTTAACCTGGGGAACCTGACTTCATTTTATATTCCTGTCTAGGTGGGCTTGTTCTTCCTTTTCAGCTATAAGTAACCAAAGTTTTATGGCATGCTGACTTTTGTGAATCTTTTGTTATAAAAGAGACCATGGGAAGTCTGTTATTACAGAATTTGGACCAGATCATGAGGCCCTATTAGTTTCATTAAGAAGATAAAATATTAATATATAAGCATATCTTAACCTCAGGCAGCATTCTTTATTTCAGCGGGTCCTCCTCGCCCAGGTATGATGCCAGCACCCCACATGGGGGGCCCTCCCATGATGCCAATGATGGGCCCTCCTCCTCCTGGGATGATGCCTGTGGGACCTGGTAAGTTTGAATCTCCTTCGAGAATGCTCCATTGTGTTTTAGTTCTCCACTTAAATGGAATTCTTAGCTGTCTAAATGTATTATTGCAACAAATTAAATTTTGTCAATCTGTAATGAGAGAGAAAAGAAAGATTTGGTTTATCAGTACAATTGGATGCTATCCAAAGACATTGTGCTACTAAAAGCAGGGTAAGGCTGCCTCTTTTTCTCTTCTCCCTCCCTCCCTCCTGTTTCTTTGTGTCCTCCTCACTTTTACCACTAATATGAAGAAAAAGGTAGATGAACTGGTTCCACTGGGGACAATGGGAAGGGTAGCTATAGACCTGTGCTGCTGCTTTTCTCAGTTTTGATTTGGAGCAGTGCTACCTCCTGTTGCTGATTTAATCTTGGAGGTTAGCTAGCCCACACTAGTATATGATGAAGGCCTTAGGCCTGCTAGTTGGTCTTATATTCAGAAAGGGAAAAATCTTACACCTCAAGCACTTTATTTTAACATAAACATAAATGTATATTAATTAGCAAAATTTTCTGCTACATGATCAGAGCCTTTGAGAACAAACCTGCTGATTAGAACAGTGTATTTCTTGTAAAAATCAGCAAGCCATACCCATAATGCATCCTCTACCAACTTTAGTTTCATTTTCTGTGAAATGGTTAGAGACCTTGTGAGGCAATGTAGTTCCAGTCTTTTGTGATCGTCTACCCTACCAAATATGTGAGCGCTTTTGGGGGATGCTTGCCTCGGTCTTGCTAAGTAGCAACTTAGTTTTCATAGAAACTGGGTTATTTTTATAGTCCTATTTTGTGGGTTTGCAGGATAGTTAAAATATGTAATTAGAGTAAATACAACTGACACAAGAAGCCTACAATTCAACTGGTAAGACAAGCTACAAAAGTAATATAGTAGCTTCCTAGTCAGAAGCATTCAGAATGCTTGCTATGGGTATCATTAGAGGGATGGGAGAGTATAGATAAAAAGAGTTCCTGCCTTACTGGCTTGTGAACCCAGATCACAATCAAATAACTTATATGGCTTCTTTTGCATTCTTAAATCAGTCACAAATTCAAATTCCTAGAGGGGTTAGGGATGTGATGAACTGGAAATGCATGACTCATCTAAAGAAGGCTTCTAGAACTCAGCTTCAGCCAATGGTTTACATTTGTGAATGCAGGTTGGTGTTGCCAGTTCTCTTGAGTATTTTGTTGTTGTTGTTACCAGGATAAAATAATAAAGATTATGGGATTTGCATTAAAATAATTGAGTGGTTGGGGGAGAGCATGGATAAGAATGGGTGGGGATAAAACTGGCCATGGGTGGATACTTGTTGAAGCTGGATGATGGGTACATGGATGTTTGTTATACTCTTCCTATTGTGTGTGTTTGGGCATTTCTATTTTAAAAGTTGAAAAAGGAATCTAGACATGCGCATTAACAATTATATGTATTAATTGCCAGTGTTGGCAACTATTTAAAATTAAGTGCATTTTGGAGACCAAAGGAAACAAGTTTTCAGGTGCCTTCTCTTCAATCTGGTCTAGATCAGTTTCCTCTAAGAAATACTGAATACAGGTTTATGTTATGGTAGGTTTTTTTAAATAAAGTATTTAGTTTAGTGTTATTCTCTCTTCCTGTTGAAAGTAATATTTTAAAAAATTCTGTACCTGTTGAATTTTGTGTCTGCATATACTTGTGTTTTACTTTTTGTGACAAGGCTATATTCACCTTTGAATATAGTTTTCTTGAACCATTTATAGCAAGTCTTTAATTGAAATGCTTTAGTTAAAAATAAATAAGTAAAATTTGATACTTAAAAAGAACATATATGACATGAAAATTATGAGACATAATAATAAAATGAATATCTGTGAACCCACCACCCAGCTGAGGATGTAGAACATCACCACTTCCATGAAGCTGCCTGTTTCCCTCCCCAGCCTCCACCTCTCTGCTTGCCCTCCCTTCCCTGGCTCATTTATTTGGCTGGATATTGATATGATACTTTAAAAAGTTCATTAATAGTTGCTAAGATGCATTAGAAAACTCAGATTTTTGTGTGTGTGCTAATTGTTATAAATCACATTATTGCCTATTATTTTTCTTGACTTGAGCTAAGTATGGTTACTAACAGGTTCTCAGCATGGGCCTCCTGCTCACCT
The DNA here is from genome assembly GCA_004026885.1 of Lyroderma lyra. NCBI lineage: Eukaryota > Metazoa > Chordata > Mammalia > Chiroptera > Megadermatidae > Lyroderma > Lyroderma lyra. The sequence continues at coordinate 103,320 of PVJL010003031.1, read as the reverse complement.
TTCCTACAACTCCGAACAAACGCTTAGTGGTAAGATTGTCCTCTGTGCCTGTGTACATCCATGAAATAGCTCCTGGTTATATGGTGGATAGAACTGATTAAAAGAGCTGACTGAATAATATGTGAAATGTGACTTAGTTGTGAATTTCCCTGAATGAGAAAAAGGTCAGTTTAGGGAACTAGTGTCCCTGGTGGTTTCTGGACAGCAGTCTAATAATAGATTCCCCCTTATTATCATTAGATTATGATTCCTGTATGGTTCTTGTGTTGACTTTTTTGTTGTTTTTTTTTGTTTGAGAATGTCTAATTTAAAGATGTGATGAATTTGTGGCATTTCTTCTGTCAAGTGTGTCTTTTTTCCAGCATTTTGCAGGGGGGGGCTACTTTTTTTGTCTTTCATTGAAGTCCCACCGAGCTCTCTCATAAATAGTATTTTCTGACTCTCTTTTTACCCTTTCTTTGTTTTGTCCTGCAGCTCCTGGAATGAGACCGCCTATGGGCGGCCACATGCCAATGATGCCAGGTCCCCCAATGATGAGACCTCCTGCCCGTCCCATGATGGTACCCACTCGGCCAGGAATGACTCGACCAGACAGATAAGGAAAGAGGGGAATCTCTTTCTTTCAGTTTTGTATTACTTGTTCTGCTTCACCAGGAGAGCATGATGCTGTGACTCTGGGTGTTTTCTAACGGCAAGGAAGACTCGTTTCCCCTTCCTATCAAGGAGAGACGAGTTGTGGAATGGAGTAATGGGACAAAAGAAAAGCAATTTTCATTTGTATTGTGGAATGTGAAAATAAAATTGTCAGCTCTTTCAGTTAAAAACATGACTTTGGGTGTTCTTTTTTTTCTTCCATGTGTATTCTTTGTGTATTATAAAGGAGATGAAGCATTTCAGTTGTGTTTCTCTAGCTCATTCTCTCTTCAGCATGCCCTTTGGATGACATTCTTTTTCCTTGGCTGTAGAATGGGTCTCTTTGGTTACCCTGCCTTCACTTAGTAAACTTCTTTTGTGCAGGACTTTGGTAAATCTAACACTAGTTGAGTTTTTGTTGATTAAATAAATAAACAAACAGAACAATTGTTTAATTTTTCACATGATTAACACTTTGTGTAGTAAGTGGAAATTTTTAAGCCTTTTATGCTGAAGTAGGGAAAAAGACTTCACAATGCATGCATGTCAGCTGAGAATGGCAAGAATTGCCTTAACCTCAGCTTCTCCTTTTCCTCAGCTCCTCTTTTTCTTGGGTTTCAAGTAGAAGGCTTTCTAATGGCAATGGTAAAATTATTCAGATTTCCATGGTACAAAAGCTTTCTTCAGAATGTTATTTTTTACATCACCAGGCTATAAAAGTAAGATATTCTCAGGGAAGCATCTAGAAAGTGAGTAAGCCATTGGCATTGTTCATATTCAACTCAGTGTAAAATCTAAACTTCTATTTCACATTGCAAGTTGGGTGTAAAAAATGTTACAACTTCAGGGGAGGGCAATTTGGCAATATCTATCAGAATTCTAATACATATCCTTTGACTTAGCATCTCCATGTCTAGAAATTTATCCTATAGATGTACTTGCACATGTACAAGACAACATGTGTACATGATGATGCATTGCAGCAAAAGACTGGAAATAACGTGCAATGAAAGGGGACTGATTTATCAAGAATACTGCAGCCACCAAATGGCATATGTCATGCTGGTTAAAACACATTAAGGAAGCTCTGTGTTGATGGGGAAAGATCTCCAAGATACACATTGTTCTGCACCTTGGTTTGTTCACATAACAAGGTATTGTTTGCTGCTATTCTTTTTTAAAGGAAATATTTACAAAGGCTATCCAGAAAAAATACAGCTACTGTTGATATAACAATATACTTTCTTTTTTTTTTTGCTTTTTTTTTTTGCTTTTTGGTATGTGGTTAGCTCCCTGACTGGGAATCGAACCCAGGCCGCAGCACTGACAGCGCCAGCACCAAAGCCTTAAGCCACTACACCACCAGGGAACTCCCAACAATATACTTTCGTATATACTGTTGATATACTTTCCAGACAGCCCTTGTATACGTGCCTTTGTATGCATAAAGGATCTCAGAAAGGATAGAGAAGCAACTGGTAATATTAGTTGGCAGTGAAGGTAAATGGGTGGCTGGTGGACAGAGGTGAAGGAGAAAGACTGGTCACCTTGTACCTTTTAGACTTTGAATCATGTATTTCAAAACAAAATAAACCACCTTTGCCAACTGAGGTTATTGTTATAGTGATATGGTAGAGGGCATCCTGAACCAGCAGTTTACCGCCTGGCTGATGATCAGAATCACAGGGGACCTTATTCAGTGTTAAGATTCCATATTTTGATTCAGTATTCCTGGGGTTGAGCTTAGGAAATAAGCATTTTGGGAAAGCTCCCTAGGAAATTTTGACAGTGGGTTTGGCAAACTGTCTTTTGGCAAGCTCAAGAATATATAACACTATGTTATGTCTATAATTTTTTATAGATTTGTAGTTAGAAATTGAAATGGCATTAAGTGGATATTTTTTCCTTAGAAATTTGTGCATATTTTGAAGAGGAGTTAATTTAGGGGAATAAATGGCCTTATATAAGTAAACATGAAGTTAAAAATAGAGATCCTGACCAAGAGTAATGTCTGTGCTCAGCTTCTGTAGAAGCTGAGTCAACTTCCTACTCTGATCCTTTGCCAGAACTGCCTGTTGCTTTTTAGTTTCTCATTGTCACATCTTTTAAAGGAGGACTTAGGTCTCAGAAATTGATAGTTTATATGTCTGAATTTATAGCTCAGATTTGCTGTTAAAATCTTCTGCACACATGAGAGTGTGTTAGGGGAAACCTTGCCAACTGACCTTATATGGACTCAGCAAGGTTTTGTTTTGGATGGCTCTGTCAAGCTGAGGATGAGGAGAGTGTCTTTTGTATATAATAAATAGCCTCAGGTGTTTAGGAACAATCCAGGTCTTCCTAAAATGAAGCTTTTTTCCCAAAGTAAGAATTTGTACAAGTGCAATCAAGAATACTACTAGATAGCAAGAATTGAAGTTAGTGTAGATGTAGGGTAACATACTTGCTTCCTTTTCTGTGGGAGTGCAGTTCAAGTCCAAGGTATCATTTCCATTGCCATGGCTTTAATAGTTTTGTCAGAATGCCAATGCCCTTGAGTCCAAGCTGCGTGAGAAATGGGATCCTTGCATAGAGCAACAGGCTAATTTGGTCATCCTGTATGGAAAAAGTCCAGTGGTGATTAAGTGTTTGTCCCAATTACATAGCTTCAGTCAGATGGTATCTTTTAGGCTCCAAGATACATTTGGTGAACAGAAAAAAGCCTGGCCTGCCTTAGGTTTCTCTAACGGAAGTGTCCTGAAGGCTGACCTGGTATATTGGTTTTCTTAAAAAACCTTAATAAATGTTAACTAATTGGATTCATTTCTTTCTCTCTCTCTCTCTCTCTCTTTTTTTTTTTTTTTTTTTTTTTTTTTTTTTTTTTTTTTTTTTTTTTTTTTTTTTTGTGGGTTGGGGAGTTCCCTGGCTGGGAATTGAGCCCAGGCGGTGATTTTGAGAGCGCCGAAGCCTTAGCCACTATACCACCGGGGAACCCCCTCGAATTCATTTCCCTCGCAATTCATAGCTTAAGGGTTAGACTTTTGGGCACAGAATCAGATACAGCGTATAGAATAGTTCATCAGACAAGTACAGGAATAAAATCATCTGTTACTTATTATCTTTGCTTTGAAGGGGTGGGGGAAGGTGAATTCCAAACTTACAGAAGAGTTGCAAGAACTGTACAAAGAACAGTTAAAGGTCACAAACTCATCCTAGAGAAGGTGTTACATATGTCATTGCTGAGTATCACCGTGGTTACTTTTGAAGTACTTCCTTTGGAAAGCTATGTACCGATGCCAGCACCTAGTCCACCCTTCAAAGCACTTTTGGAACTTTTTTAGAATGGCCATCAGAGCTCTTACTGTATTACCCTTGATGTCCCAAATGTCATCAAAATGTATTCCTTTAAATATTTTCTTTATCTTTGAGTAAAGAAAAAAGTAATTGGAAGCCAGATTGAATGAGTAGGGAGGGTGTTCCAATATAGTTACTTGTTTATTGACTTAAAACTCCCTCACAGACAGTGCCGTGTGAGCTGGTGCATTGTGATGCAAGAGCCATGAGTTGTTGGTGAAGAGTTCAGGTCTTTTTCATTTAACTTTTTCATGCAGCCTTTTCAGCACTTCCAAATAGTAAAACTTGATTGATTTTTCCAGTTGGTACAAATTCATAATGAACAATCCCTCTGATATCAAAAAAGATTACCAACATAGTTTGGACTCTTGATTTGGACTGATGGGACTTTTTTTTGGTTGTGGAGAATTGTCTGACTTCCATTGTGCACTTTGATGCTTTGTTTCAGGGTCGTATTGGTACACCCGCGTTTTATCACCAGTGGTAACGTGGCCCAAAACATCTTGTCTCTCCAAAAGTTCTTGGTAAATTTTGACTCTCCTTTGCTTTTGTTCATTGGTGAGCTTTTTCAGGACCATTTTTGTACACAACTTTCTCATGCTAAGATTTTCAGTTAAGATTTTCCTAACTGTTTCTCTGTCAATGTTTACTTGGTCTGCTATGCTTCTCACAGTCAGCTGACGCACAATTCAATGAATTTTTGCAATGTTTTTGTCAGTTCTACTCGTTAACTGGCTGCCCTGACCTCTCTTCATCAGTGACACTTTGTCTCCTCAGAAAAATGTTTAATCCATTTGTACACTGCCATTTTCTTGGTGTTATCCCCATAAACTTGGACTAACATGTCTCCGATTCCACTTCCACTCTTGCTAAGTTCAACAAGAAATTTAATGTTTATTTGATGCTCTAATTCGAACTCCAACATTCTCGTGATACCACACAAAAACAAAAAACAATAACGAATGCCCCTCAGCAAGACACCACCACACGTCAACATGAACACAAGCTGTGAGACACAGATATACCAAGGTTATGACACCTTACCAAGTTGTATAGTGCTGCCAACATAAGCACACAGTGGCAAATTTGCAAACTTAAATGTCAGTCCTCATAAGAAACTTATTCTCATGTGGCTCAGAAAATAAGTTATATACATATATACGAAGAGAGCAAGCAAGTAAATAATAAAGCAAATGGAGTGAAAGGCTAACAACAATAGGTGATTCTGGTCAAAGGTTATATCATATATCATGCCCTTTGCCATAATTACTTAAGTATGTATTTCCTAAGAATAGGTACATCCTCTCTCACAACCATAGTTTAGTTATCAAGCTCAGAAAATACAACCTTAATTCAAATTTAATTACAAACCATTTTTTATTTTTGTCTATTAATCCAACATTGTTCTTGTATTTGTTTTTCCTTTCCTGTACAGGATCCCTTCTAGAATTATGAAATTTATTTTTTTGGTCAAATCTCCTTAGTCTCTAATCTAGAACAAACCCTTAACCCCTCTTTGTATTTTATGACACTGACAATCACACTATTTTTTTTTTTTTTTTTAATTTGTATGTGGGTACTTCCCTGGCTGGGAATCGAAACTAGGCCGTAGCACTGACAGTGCCAGTGACGAAGCCTTAAGCCACTACACCACCAGGGAACTCCCACACTACCTTTTATTCAACAGAATGTTCCTCATTCCTCATTTTAGGTTTGTCCTGATTACATTCTCATACACACCCTCCATTGTGTCCCTAGGATATCACATCTGTAGGCAGGCACACAGGGTCCATCTGTCTGCCCCTTGCTGGTAATAGTAATTTTGATCACCTATTAAGGTGATTTCCTTTTGAATCAGTATCTTAACCCAGTTGCCAGTTAAGAAAAGCTCCTTGACTTATGTCCTCTTTTGGTAAAACTTTGAACATAGCATAGGAAGCCAAGATCTCAAAGCCCTTTGTAAGTATAATACTTAATCAGCTTTTACAATGACTGAAAAACTAGTCTCCTAATCCTTCCTCCCTTTTCTTTGCCTGTACTTTACATCTAAGTACTTTTGGGGGATGTGTATTGAAAGAATAAAGAAGTAAAAAATAAAGAGTGGGGGAAGTAAGGAAAGAAAAGAATGACAAAAAAAAAAGGAAGAAAGCATAAACAAAGAGTAGGACAAAGAACTTTACATCTATGTTCAATTCTTCTTCCATCTTCATTCATTTTATCTCTCAACCACTGTTAGTAGACTGAAGCACGTTAAGAGGGACAAAAAGAAGAGTCACACAGTAAAGGCTGAAGTGGCAGACAGACATTACTAATTGCCCACCCAGTATTTATTACTATCCATGATAATAATAGAATCCCTAATTTTTTTATTTTACTTATTTATTTATTTATTTATTTATTTGGTATGTGGGTAGTTCCCTGCCTGGGAATCAAACCCAGGCCGCAGCACTGACAGCACCAAAGCCTTAACCACTACACCACCAGGGAACTCCAGAATCCCTAATTTTTTTATCTGGAGTCATGGCCATCTGCAATGAATAGCACATTTCCCATACTGTGTAGCTTGGTGAGACCATGTGGCAGGAGAGAACATGCCGTTCTTTCTGCCTTCTTTCCTTTTGATTGTGGACTTGATATTTGAAATGCATGCAACATCTTGGAGCACAAATTGGCAACTCAGGATAGTGTTAGCAAGACAGAAGGAACCTAGGCCCCTAATGATTGAAGAGCCACCACAAATTGCCAACCTTAGACCTCTTTTATGTGAAAGAGAAATGAACATCTTTTTTATTAAAGTGTATTATTTTGAGTTTTCTGTTATATGCTGATTGATAAAAAGAAATGCTCAAGGAGGAGAGTAATAGTGATGAACTTGTTAGGCTAGAAAAATTTACCTTGGGTCTGCCACTCTCTAATATTGCTCTGAGTTTGGATAGTGTTCTAGTGATGGGAACACAATAGTAAAACAAAGTATTTCTTCTTATGGAGCTTACACAGACATTCTAAAGGAGAAGTCAGACAATAACAAATAGAAAATACCAATGTTGTGTGGTATGTGACATGAGGAAAAAGCAGGTATAGGGAATGCCAGGTTAGGGATGACTCTGGGAGAAAGACATGGAGTGGTGGTGGTGGGGAAAGACATTCAGAAGGTTAGGAGACAACCTTTCAAGGCAGAGGAAACAATGAATACAAAAAACCCTGAAGTTGGAATCTGCTTACTATACTGCAGGAACAGTAGGGAGGCCAGAGTAGCTCAAAACAGCTAGAGCTGTGGAGGGTGATGGATATGCTCATTATCTTGATTGTGGTGGTGACTTCACAGATACACATACAGGTCAAAACTCTTAAAAATTGTACACTTTAAAAAATATGTGTACTTTGTTGTATGTTAATCATACAATCGTTTTAAAAATTCGTAGCTACCACAAACTAGAAACTACTCTCAAGAATCCTTGTAGCTCTTCAACCATTTTCCTGCTCGAGCCCACTCCTACCTCTTAAGAGTGTACTTTTACCCTTGCCATTCAAGGCCCTTGATCCATTTCTGCTCGGGCCCACTCCTTCTTTGGAGTGCATTTTCCCTTTTTAATAAACTATCTCTTTGTTTCACTTTATTTTCCTTTCAATAAACTGCTTCTTGTTTTCACCTCTAAAAAAAAAAAGAATGATTGTATACAGTAATAACAAATCTTTGCTACTCAATTCTCTTGCTGAGTTTTCTATAAAATTACCTTTCCTTGTTTGAATAGTCTTTCTTTAGGCATTATGTATGTCCTCATATTCCATATATAGCACACTATGTACAAATAAATGTTTAATCACGAATTAAGAGATGTGGCCATCCTGCCAAGCATGTGAAGGAAGCTCTGGGTCTGAAATAAAATGATTAGCTGGGTGTTTTTAAAATGTGTGGATGGTGGAAGGAGATCTAAGATGGCAGATGAGTTGCTTGCCTCATCCTGTGAACACATCAAAATTACAACAAAATTATAGAACAATCTGGAGAACCAGATGAAGTCTAGCCAAACAGAAGTTTTGTAACTAAGAATATAAAGAGGAAGCCATGTCAAGACTGGTAGCAGAGGTGGAGATGTGGAACAGGCTGGCTCCAAACTTCAGTGTGGCAGATGAAAATGGAAGGGCTGTATCAGCAGCAGAGGTTCCCCATGGAGGACCAAGAGATCCCAGCCCCACACCAGGCTTCCTGCCCTGGAGTACTGGTGCTGGGAAGAGGACCCCCCACAACACCTGGCTGTAAAAAACTGGAGATTCTGACCATCCAGGTGGGATGGAAGGCTGTGGGAAACCCGGATGTCCTCTTAAAAGCCCACATACACTTGCCTGCAGGCACTCACCCTGGGCTCTGGAGGAAGGACAGTGATTTGTGGAGCATCTAAGACATATGGAGGGCAGATTGAGGTGTGTGGTTTCGGGATGAAGGCTGGAAGACAGTCACCATTTCTGTGTGTGTGGTTCTCTTCCCATGCAGTTGATAGGCACGTGCCATCTTTCCTGTGTTGGGCCCCTCCCCCATGCCCACAGCCAAATCTGAATTTGAATTGGTCTGGTGAACTCCGCTTGTTCTACCCTGGTGACTCACTGATACCCTGCTACATCTAACTCTACCCCTTGAAGCTTATCAACCTCTGAACCTTAAGGGGTAGGCAACTGACAGCAGTCCTTGGTATATCCTGAGTTTTTGGGGAGCTACCCCAGATCCGGTACTGGTGGCAGCTGACCTTGGTTCACAGCAGTTCACAGAGTTCACACACCTCCAGGTCCAGCACCAACTATGGATTGCTTTCTAGCTCCTACCAGGTAGTCCTGGTTGATCACAGGTAGTGGCTGACCTGGGCCTGCACTGGAGCCCCTCCCAAGAGGCCCCAGAACCAACCAATGTACTTGGAGGTTGGCTTCAGACCACAGCAGAACACCACTCAATTAGCCCCACAGGTGGCACACACAAAGGGTGGTCTTAACAGGTGCCAGAGCCCACTGGGGCAAATCCCACTCCGTGGGGTTAGCCCCCTGAATAGCAGTCCATAAACTGTGAATGTGGCCAACCACCACAGCAAGTCAGCCTGAGGGTCAGTCCCACTCACTGACATGCCAATAACAATTAAGACTCAAATATAACAGGAGGGCACACACAACCCACACAAGGGACACTCCTGGAGCACCCAGCTCAGTCAATAAGAAAGACTGTGCCCCTGGGCTGCATAGAACACCTACTACATAAGGCCACCTGGCAAGACTGGGAGACATGGCAGTTCTATCTAATACATAGAAATAAACAGAGATGCAGCCAAAATGAGGAAACAAAGAAATACACCCCAAATGAAAGAACAGGAGAAAACTCCAGAGGCTTTGGGTTTGTCACCTATGCCACTGTGGAGGAGGTGGATGCTGCCATGAATGCAAGGCCACACAAGGTGGATGGAAGAGTTGTGGAACCAAAGAGGACTGTCTCAAGAGAAGATTCTCAAAGACCCGGTGCCCACTTAACTCTGAAAAACATTTTTGTTGGTATTAAAGAAGACACTGAAGAACATCACCTAAGAGATTACTTTGAACAGTATGGAAAAATTGAAGTGATAGAAATCATGGCTGACTGAGGCAGTGGTAAGAAGAGAGGCTTTGCTTTTGTGACCTTTGATGATTATGACTCTGTAGACAAGATTGTCATTCAGAAATACCATCCTGTGAATGGCCACAACTGTGAAGTAAGGAAAGCCCTATCTAAGCAAGAGATGGCTAGTGCTTCATCCAGCCAAAGAGGTCGAAGTGGTTCTGGAAACTTCAGTGGTGGTTCAGGAGGCGGTTTTGGTGGGAATGACAACTTTGGTCGTGGAGGAAATTTCAGTGGTTGAAGTGGCTTTGGTGGCAGTCGTGGTGGTGGAGGATATGGTGCAGTGAGGATGGCTATCGTGGGCTTGGTAATGATGGTGGTTATGGAGGAGGTGGCCCTGGTTACTCTGGAGGAAGCAGTGGCTATGGAAGTGGTGGACAGGGTTATGGAAACCAGGGCAGTGGCTATGGCAGGAGTGGCAACCATGACAGCTATAACAATGGTGGAGGCGGTTTTGGCGGCGGTAGTGGAAGTAATTTTGGAGGTGGTGGAAGCTACAATGGTTTTGGCAATTACAACAATCAATCTTCAAATTTTGGACCCATGAAAGGAGGAAATTTTGGAAGCAGAAGCTCTGACCCCTATGGTGGTGGAGGCCAATACTTTGCCAAACCACAAAACCAAGGTGGCTATGGTAGTTCCAGCAGCAGCAGTAGCTATGGCAGTGCCAGAAGGTTTTAATTACTGCCAGGAAACAAAGCTTAGCAGGAGAAGAGAGCCAGAGAAGTGACAGGGAAGCTACAGGTTACAACAAATTTGTGAACTCAGCCAAGCACAGTGGTGGCAGGGCCTAGGTGCTACAAAGAAGACATGTTTTAGACAATACTCATGTGTATGGGCAAAAAACTTGAGGACTGTATTTGTAACTAATTGTATAACAGGTTATTTTAGTTTTCTGTTCCGTGGAAAGTGTAAAGCATTCCAACAAAGGGTTTTAATGTAGATTTTTTTTGCACCCATGCTGTTGATTGCTAAATGTAATAGTCTGATCATGATGCTGAATAAATGTCTTAAAAAAATGTTCTCTAAACAGAAAGGAAACAAATGAATAACTCTCATAACATTGGGAAAGAAGAAAGAATACAGTAAGCAAAAATATGGGTAGGTACAATAGACTTTACTTTTCCTGAGTTTTCTAAATTATGTTTGATGGTTAAAACAAAAATCATAACTGATTGATGTAGCTCTAAATGTATGTAGAGGAAATATTTAAGACAATTATATCTACTGGAGGGAAAGGGGATATAAAATGGATGTAAAGTTTTATACTTTACTTGAACTGGTAAATGGCAATACGAGTTGACTGTGATAAGATATGGATAAATAGGCTCTTGAGCCATTTTCCTGCTCAAGCCCGCTCCTACCTCTTTGGAGTGTATTTTCTCTTCAATAAACTATCTTTTTGTTTCACTTGTTAAAAAAAAAAGATGTGGATGAATAGTGTAAAAACTAGAAAAACAACTAAATGCTATATAACTAAATGCTATGAAAGCTATGCACTCAAACACATTATAGATTCCTTATTTCAAAACTTATTACAAAGCTACACTAATGAAGACACTGTGTTACTGATGTAAGGACAGACATACAGATGAATGAAATAGATGTGACAGTCCAGAAATAGGCCCTTACTTTTATTGATAATTGGATTTTATCAAGACAATTCAGTGGGGAAGGAATATTCTTTTCAACAAATGATGCTAAGACAATTATATATCCACATGCAAAATAATTAAGTTGGTCCTCTTCAACACAATATATACAAAAATTAACTCAAAATGATTCAAATTCCTAAATGTAAGACCGAAAACTATACAACTTTTAGAAGAAAACACAAAAATTAACTCAAAATTATTCAAATTCCTAAATGTAAGACCTAAAACTACACAAATTTTAGAAGAAAACATATATGTAAATCTTCATGACCTTGGATTAGGTAATGACTTCTTAGATATGACATCAAAAGCACAACAACAACAAATCAACTAGATATTATCAAAATTAAAAATATTTGTACTTCAAAAGATACCATCAGGAAAATGAAAAGGCAACTCACAGAATGGGAAAAAAATTTTGCAAATTATATCTGATGAGGGACTTGTATCTAGAATATAAAAATAATTATTACAGCTCAATAATGAAAAGACAAATATTCTTTTTTTTTTTTTTGGTATGTGGGTAGCTCCCTGACTGGGAATCTAACCCAGGCCGCAGCAATGACAGCGCCAGCGCCGAAGCCTTAAGCCACTACACCATCAGGGAACTCCGAAAAGACAAATATTCAATTTAAAAATGGACAGGGGATCTGAATAGACCTTTCTCCAAAGAAGATACACAAATGATCCATAAGCACATGAAAAAATGTTCAATAGCATCAGCCATCAAGAAAATACATACAAATTCTTAATCAAATATTAACAAATAGAATTCAGCAACATATGAAAGTAATTATACACCATGTCCAAATGAGGTTTATTTCAGGGATGCAAGCTCATTCAGTATTTGAAAATTAATCAGTATAATCCACCATATTACAGGCTAAATTCATATGAACATAGCATTCAGTGCAAAGAAAGCATTTGAAAAAATTTAATATTCTTGATAAAAACTCTCAGAAAAATATTAATAGAACCTCCTCAATGTGATAAAAAGCATCCATAAAAAACAATTAATATTATACTTAAGAGTTTAATCAAGACTGAGTAATTTCCCCCTAAAATTGGAAAGAAAGAAGGGATGTCTGCTCATACCAGCCCTAAATAAAGTGCCAGGAGTTGTCGCCAGCTCAATAAAGCAAGAAAAGGGAATAAAAGGCATTCATATTAGAAAGGAAAAAATGTTCTGTATACTGAATGTATCAATGTCAATATCCTGGTGGTGATATTGTACTAAAGTTTTACAAGATGTTACCATTGGGGAACTAGGTAAAAGGTACAGGAATCTCTTTGTATTATTTCTTATAATTGAATGTTAATCTATAATCATCTCAAAATAAAATGTTTAATATAAAAAAGTATGGATTGCCCCTAAATCCCTTTTGCTTTTATATGCCTTGCATTCTTAGTATTGCAGTTCTTAGTATGAACTCTCCTGTTCAATGGTCTCTAGAGAGACCATATTCTTTTAGAGCATGAGGTTTTGCTTTCAACAAAAATAACATTCACCAGTCATGATAAATGGTTCAAGGAGGATGCTAAGTCTCTAAGAATGAGGGAGATTTTGTTTTACATAGGTAATGTTGAATATTTAAATCAGCTGATTGGGTGCTCCAGGAAAAGAATCATGAAATGCAAGAAATTACCCTGAGGCCCCTGCAGCTGAGAGTCAAATTGAGAAGGAGCAATAATGATCAATAATCCTGGCAAGAAACCTCTTCTTCCATGGGAGCTATTGGTACGTATTCTGATGAGAGGTGGGCAAAAGGACAAATAATGATAGATTATGCAGTTATAATGGAGGAGATTGGGTAGTAGAGCACCTAGGCTGAGAGATGACTTTTCCTTTAAAAAAGATAACTTTGGGGGGATTTCTGGGTGGAAAAATGAACTTACTATGACTAAGACATAGGCATAGGCATGCATGAAGTCTGTTTATTATTTATTTTAAAATGTTCACATTTACATGGCTACCATGCTTAGACTGTCTCGAGTTAGGTAACAATTGTTTAAGGAGAAGGGAATTGAATGGCTGAGGGACAGGAGAGGGAGGGAAATTCATCTTGATTTTTTTGGGGGTGGGTATTTCCCTGGTCGGGAATCGAACCCAGGTCGCAGTGTTGAGAGCACGGAAGCCTAGCCACTACACCACCAGGGAACCCCTTATCCTGACTTTTGTGTTATTTGTATGTATTATTATTCACAAAATGAATAAATTTAAAATTAACTGGTGGCCAGATTTCCTAGAAGTCTGTTTTAGAGAGTATGGCATATGGATCATACTTTTAAATGTATGCATGAGAGTAAAAGCAGCACCAGACTGAGTCAGAAAACTTAGGTTCCAGTCCTGAGGTCCTGAGTCTTAGCTAAGAAGTTGAGACCTTGGGCAACCTCTTCCAATTATTTCTCTGGGCTTTAGTTTCTTTATGTGCAAAACGAAGAAATTGATCTTTAATGTCCTTGGTAATTTTGACAATTACTGTCTCATTTTGTTCTGCCCCCCACATTTAGAAGGGGTGTATCTCTTAAATGTTGAGTAAACATTTGCCCATTGGTTAACCGAGTAGAGGTTAAGAGGGCACAAAGAAAATGAAGAACTGCCCCTCCCCCCGTAAGTTTTTTAGCACAAAGCTGCAGACCGCAGTGGTTCTATGGGCCCATGAGGTCCTTGAGACTACGTTTTCACTCTCCACCCTGATTCCTGGAGTAGTTAGTTGCTGCTCAACAAATGATTGAATGTGTGAAGGCAATGAATGAGAAGTAGACTAGGAGCTGCGCAATTATCTAACGAATTCCTGCAAAAAAAAATCACAAACAAACGTACGCTTTCCCCGAAGCTTCAAGGTGACTCCGGAGTTTGAACCTGTCGCAGTTCAGAGGCGAAGCCTTTCGGATCTTTCTAGGCAGAGAGGAGGGCCAGAGAAGACAGTCCCAAACTCGCTCACCCGCCGCCGCCGCCGCTCGGGCCCCGCCCCTCGTCGCGCGCGCTCCCGTCGCCGCGCGCCCCACCCCTAACCGCGCGCGCCTCAGGCCGCCGCGAGTCAGGCGGGCGGTGAGGTGTCTCCGCGTCGCTCTGTGCTGGTGGCCGCGGTGCCGCGCGGGAGAGTGGGATCGTGGCGGAGCTCGGAGCACCGGGGCTGGGGCGGGAGAGCTCCATGGCGGCGGCATCGGGCCCCCGCGTCGCGGCGAGGTGAGGGGCCGCCTCTTTACGGCTGAGGAGGCCACAGCTGCCAGCCTGTCTTCCACGCGGGCCGCGGCTCCGGCATGGCAGGGATCATTAAGAAGCAGATCCTGAAGCACCTGTCCCGGTGAGAGCATCAGCGCCGGTTCTCAGCGGCCCCGGGGCCCTTCCTAAACTCCTTCGACCCTCCTCCCGGACGCCGTGCTCCAGGCCTGGCCTCTCTCTCTTTAGCCTGAGCCGGTACTCCGTGGCGGTCCCCGCCTCGACTCGGGTTGGACAGACTCTTCCTCGCTCCTCTGGCCCCTACTGTAGTCACCACTCTGTTCTTCCCTCGCCCTGGGCCCTCGGGTACAGGACACTCCTGCCCTTGCGCTGGTGCCCCAGGACCACCGTCGTCCCCCATAGTCTCCCCCAGCCCTCTGGACCCTTAAGGATCTCCCGGCCAGTTGCCCCCTCTCTCAGCCCCCACACCACCGAACAGGTAACCCCGAACTCCCTTGCATGTGCCCCGGCCCTGTGACCGTCCCTCCAAGGCCCTCACGGGTTGCACCCTTTTCCTGCCCAACTCCGCTGTGCTTCCTCTCCGCTTTAGACCCGCTGCCCCTCCCTCTGGGCCCTCTTCACGCCTTGTTACCCGCCCCACCAAGCCCTCCATTGCCTCCTCGCCTTCCTGGGACTACTCCAGACAACAACCTTTATTCCTGGCCGTTCTAAATAGCCCTCGCACCCAATTCTTCCTAACCTATTTTCCGCTCAGATTTCCAACTCTGACGCGGGCTTTCTCCTTCCCAGAAGCTCTCAGCTCCTCCTCTTCATCGTCTGGCTGACCCTGTTGCATTACCCTTGAAAAAGATACCATCCCTGCTCCTAGGGCCGTTACTTTGATCTCCTTTCTCCCTCCTTTGCTTCTCTTCTCATTACACAGACTAAATGGAGAAAGGTCATTGGAGTTGGGCATAAAGTTTCAACAGCCTTCCCTTTAAGATGTGAAGGTGTTTTGACAGCCTGTGAACAGAATGTCCACTTTCGCTTTACAGTAATTTATTAAGCAATGTTATATGTCCCTCAGTAATTTGGGTAGAAGAGGGGTGGCAGGCAACACAATTTGCAGGTGTAACTGGATGACTGCTAATTTCTGTGTTAGGATTGCAGGTTATTAGAACTGGTGTGCACAAAAATTGGAAGCTAGACTTTCACTTAATTTTCACTCCTTATTCCAGGACTGGGTTGGTGATTCCTTTAATACCTTTAGCCAGCTTTGTATTATATCTCAAGTGGAGAGTGATCCAAGCATTGGCTTCACAGTGGTCAGTGGTTTTCAGGAGTTGGGAGTAGGGGGAGAAACCAGTCAACATTGGACACCCGGTTCTCTCACTAATGTATCTTTCCAGGTTCTCATTGTGTTGGTGAGTGGTATATGAGTAGACTGACCAGACATACTGTTTTAAATGGGACAGAAAAAAATGGTACTGTCTCGTTTCATTTGGTATGTATGATCAGCCTACTGACACCTTGAGTTTAGCCTATATAATATGAGACAGTGTTGCTGCTACTGCGTCCCTTTTTCTGGTTGGCAATCTGACTTATTTACTGTTACTTTGATTTTAGACTTTAATTAGTAATAGATTCAGATATATCTTTTGGTTAATCACAAGGTTATAAAAGTAAAAGCAGATTGGCTGGTGGAGCTGGGAAGTGCCTTTGGACCCTTAACTAGAATTGACTCGCTAATACATTCTTTTTCAGGTAGCATTCATCTGGGTGTTCCATGAATGTGGTTGTTCTGCGTAAAGATTTAACTAAAGGAAAAGTATTAATTTGAATGAACATAGAATCAGAGATTTTAATGTTTAGAGATGATTTCATCTAACATAGCATTGTGTTTTAAGAGCCCAGGTCTCTTGTGGTTTACTTTGTTCAACTGTAAAAATGAGAATGATAATAGTATCTAACTTAAATGGTTTTTGTGAAGTTTGCCTGAGTTAATACATGTAAGGACTTAGTACAGTGCCTTGCACATAGTAAGTCTCAGTACTCAGTAAAACATGAACTGATTTTGGGTCACAACTTGTATGACAGTTTGATATAAGCCATAGACTGCAGATGAGGGGTATCGAGCCCCTAAAGCACAAGCCTGAACCCTGCAAGGCTTCCTGGAATTAGGTGAATAACCCCTGACTACTTCAACCTCTCATTTTATGACAAATCCAAAGCCTAGAGAGGATAAATGACTGCTCAAGTTGTAATGGAAGGTAAGGTATAGTGGAATAGAACCTGGCTTCCTGACTGGTATATGAGGTCTATCCGGAAAGTATCCAGCCATGTAACATGAAAAATAGAGGCATTTATGGCTGGATTTCTTTCCTGACAGCCCAAGTACTTTCCTCTGTAGTACACACATACTCTGTACATTTCATATATCTATGAAGATAGGGTTTTAAAAGAAAAATTTAATAGCATATGCTGGCACATTCAATGAATCCTTAGTAAACAAAGTATCTCTTTTTGATGAAGTTGGTATAGGTATGACAGACATTGGGAGAAATTTCTGATTTTCTCAGTGTTGAATGGTTAACTGAGAAGACATTTAATCAGGGCTGCACTGCAGTTTCAGGACTCCAGAAAAAGGTGCTAGGACCTGGGTCTGATTGGGGGAAAGGTCAAACTCCTGGGGCCTTTGTTTAACTTGGAAATACTGCCTAATCATGTGTACATTTGTGCCTCTGTGTGGCCTCTACTACATCTACAGAGGCTGTCCTGCCTGGAGGGGAGCTATAGCTTCTGTGGCTTGCCAAACCTGATGGGGAAAGAGAAAGTAGAGAAGGTATACTGAGTTATTACGTTAGTGCAAAAGTAATTGCGGTTTTGGACTGAGAATTTTAAATAGCTAGGTTCAAACACATCTTTATTTATCAAAATAGGACATTATAATCAACACATTTTTACCAATGAAGAGTAAGTTTGTTTATTCCCATAGCGTAAAAATCTGCTTTGGGAATCAGTGAACTCTTGGAAGGCCTTTTCTGCATTCTGCTGGTTGTGTGAAAGTGTTTTCCCTGCAAAAAGTTGTCAAGATCCTTAAAGAAGTGGTGGTTGGTGAGAGGTCAGGTGAATATGGCGGAAGAGGCAAAACTTCATAGCCTAACTCATTCAACGTTTGAAGTGTTGGTTGTGCAATGTGCGGTTGGGTGTTGTCATGGAGAAGAATTGGGCCCTTTCTCTTGACCAATGCAGGGTGCAGGTGTTACAGTTTTTGGTGCATCGATTTGCTGAGCATACTTCGGAGATGATCCATAGTGGATCAGACCGATAGCAAACAACCAAACAGTGACCATGACCCTTTTTTTTAGTGCAAGTTTGGGTTTGGGAAGTGCTTTGGAGCTTCTCTGTCCACCCACTGAGCTTGTTGTCTCCAGTTGTTGTATAAAATCCACTTTTTGTCACATATCACAAACCGATGGAGAAATGGTTCGTGTTGTTGCGTAGAATAAGAGAAGATGACCCTTCAAAATGACGTTGTTTTTTTCAATTTCCAGTCAGCTCATGAGGCACCCAATTATCGAGCTTTTTCATCTTTCCAATTTACTTCAAATGCCAAATGACCGTAGAATGGTTGATGTTGAGTTCTTCAGCAACTTCTCCTGTAGTTGTAAGAGGATCCTCCTCAATGATTGCTCTCAATTGGCTGTTGTCAACTTCTGATGGCCAGCCACTACGCTCCTCATCTTCAAGGCTCTCATCTCCTTTGCAAAACTTCTTGAACCACCACTGACTGCACTGTATGTTCATTAGCAGTTCCTAGGCCATATGCGTTGTTGATGTTATGAATTGTCTCTGCTGCTTTACGATCCATTTTCAACTCAAATAAGGAAATTGCTTGACTTTGCTTTTAGTCTAACATCATTTCCATATAAAATAAACAGCAAGTAATAAGCCATTAGCAAAAAACATAGAGTGAGATTTGCATATTAAAATGACGTATAACATAACCACATTTATTTATGTAAAATTTTTTTCCTTTTTTTTTTGTTAGGTTTATCATGGTCACATTGATTAGTAAAAATTACATAGGTTCCAGGTGTACAATTCTACAATACATCATCTATGTGTTGTGTTATATGTTCATCAGCCAGAGTCAGTTCTCTTTTTATCACCATATGTTTGACTCTCCCTCTCTCCTCCCCTGTACCCTCAGATAACCACTAACCTATTGATTGTGTCCATGAGTTTTTGTTTCTTTGTTGCTTTCACCTTTGTTTTCCACAAACAAGTGAAATCATATGGTTCTTGTTTTTTTCTGTCTGGTTTATTTTTCTCTCTGCTTGATGGTCTCAAGGTCCACCATTCACGTTGTCATAAATGGCCCTATTTCGTCTTTTCTTTTGGCTGAATAATATTCCATTGTGTATATGTACCACAGCTTCTTTAGCCAGTTGTCTGTCAAAGGATACTTTGTTTCCATGATTTGGCCACTGTGATTAGTGCTACAATGAACTCACCACATTTATTTAAGAATATGTTCCAATATCAGGGTTCCCTGGTGGTGTAGCAGCTAGGCTTTGGCGTTCGCAGAGCTGCAGCTTGGTTCGATTCCCAGCCAGGGAATTACCAACCTCCCCCCCGTCCTCCCCCCACCAAAAGAATATATTCCAAATTTCACCAGTGCAAAAACTGCAATTATGTTTGCACCAACCTAAATACTATGCTAAATAAATATTTGTAGGTGTTTAATAATTACTTGTTACTGATGACAACAGTGCCACTTGACCTGGAGGAGAGTGTCTTATAGCAGCCAAGATAATCCCAGTGACTTGCATATTATGTTTAACTTTAGTCGTGAAGTTTCAGATTTGAAAATATTGTTGGAATGCAGCTTTCCTATTAGTAGAGTATTTTGGTGAACATGGTTTGAGGTATTCAAGATATTTTTGTTACATGCTTGTACTGATCTGGGGGCACTGGGGATTCAGAGGGAAGAAATGCAAAACTCTTTTAAGGGCTTTAACCTGTGGTTTAGATGACTGCTGTGTAATACAAATAGCTTAAATGCACAATATTCATTTAAATAGACCCATAAGGAGAGCTTTTCTTAGAAACAAAAGTAATCATTTAAAAACTATCCAAAATTGATTTTTCACTAAATTAGATTATTCTTGTTGTAGATCACCTTAGCTAATGACCTTTGGTTATATAAGTAAGAAACAATATGATTGACTGTAAGTCAGGGGACTATGTATGGGAAGAGCACGGACGCTGGAGCCAAACAAGCCAGATTCACCTTCCATCTGTGCCAAGGCAGCCTTTCTTCCTTTCTTTCTTTTTTTTTTTTGGTAGATCCCTGGCTGGGAATTGAACCCAGGCCGCAGCGTTGAGAGCGCTGAAGCCTAGCCACTACACCACCAGAGAACTCCCAAGGCAGCCTTTCTGATCCTCAGTGTTCTTATCTGTAAAAGATGACAATAAGGAAGAATACTACATACCTAGTAGATTTTTTTGAGGATTGGGAATAAAGTATCATAGTGCTGGCATGTAAGTAGGATTTAATAAAGAGTAGCTATTACAAGGGCAGAGAAGTTAGGGACACTACCATGATATGGATGACAGCAACTCACTTGACTGTTTTAGAAATCCATTAGAAGTCTTAATTATTCACTCCAAACGGTTGCAGGAAGTGCGACCTTGAGTGACAGAGGAGACACAGCTGATAGACTTGATAGATATTTAAAAAACATAAATATTAGGCAAAATTCAGAGGCATAGGAAATTTCAGAGTCCTTTTGGAGAATAAGAGACCCTGGCTGAGCTCTGTCCTCTTAGTTCCTGATCAGTGCCTCCACTCAGTATTACTCAGTATCCTGAAGAGATCAACGGGGAGCTGCAGGCTCCGAGAGCCTGACTGCTTGCCCAGGGGCTGTTAGGTGAAGTTTATAGAACTGGTCTCAACTTCCAAGTCATGCCCTTTTATATTCAACTTTAGCTATTGTCATCTTCATTTCCCGAATAATTATTTTGTGTATTTTCTAGTAATAGTCAAATCATATATGTCTTTGTTTCTCTTTCTCATCTTCTTGTATTGTTTCAGAATAAAGTGCTTTTTATTACTTAGCACATATTGAATAATAATAGCCAACTGTGTGAACAAGCACTTTACACCTTAGAATGTCATCATACTAACTCAGATATATTAGTCCCATTTTATAGATGAAGAAATAAGGTTAAATGACTTGCCCAAAATCATAACTAGTAAGTGATGGAACTGATACATTCAAATTCAGGCACTCTGATTCCAGAGTTGTGCTTTTTAACCACTCTGCTGTCATAATGGTTCTCATCTATTGAGTATTGAATATTTCAAACGAGCATACCCTTGTCACCAGTGTCCACATGAAGGAACAGAATATTATCAGCACCCAAGAAACCCTGCTTGTGTCTCTTTCCATCATTACCTGCACCAGAGTAACCACTGCCCTGATTTCTACCTGTATATATTAGTTTTGTCTGTGTTTACATTTTATATATAATATAAATGGAATCATATAGTACGTCTCCATTTATGTCTGGCTTCTTTAGCTCAATATTATTTTTGTGAGATTAATTTCTATTGTTGCATGAAGTTGTCCTTCCATTTTCATTGCTATATAGTATTGTATTTGTTTATACATTTTACTGTTGATGGACATTTGGATAGTTTCCTAGTTTAGGGCTATGATGAAGAGTGCTGCTGAGCACATTCTAGTACATGTTTTTTGTTGAACAAATGTACACATATCTGTTGGTGATATAAGAGAAGAATTTCTGGGTTGTAAAATATACATAATACATTTTAATAGATATTGTCAGTTTTCCAAAATGGCTGTACCAATTTACACTTCCACCAGAAATGTATGGGAGTTCTGGTTGTTCTACATCCTTGCCAACACTTGGTATTTTTTATCTTTTTCATTTTAGCCATTCTGGTGGGTGTGTTTCAAAAATTTTTTTTGTCTGTGGTAAACCAGATGGCCACTTTATTTTTGCCATTGTTTAATTTTTAAACTTCAATCTATTTGTAAGTTTTAGTCACAAGGAAATGTCAGAACCCTGAAAATGTAAGATCTTTTGTGGAGAAATGTTCAAATTAGGCATGTTCAGTGAAAATAATTAGGATAATTTATAAATATTAGTGCATAAAATTTCTTGCTGGGAGCGGATGTAATGCTTAGTTTCATGTCAAAATAACCATCGTGTACATTAAGAGAAAGGGGGGCTGTTCTTCAGGTATTGTGATTTTGTTAAATATTTGGTCTTTAGACTACCTTGGATATTAAATAGTTTCATTCTCTTCTGTAAGCTTACACCCCATTTTTACTAAAGAAACTATAATCTGAATTTTATAATTTTTGTATTACAATCTTTACACCTTTCCAAGGGTGAAATGGTTGTCAGGTCTCTTAAAAGTAGAATTTAAAGTAATACAAATTTCAAAGCAGTGCTGTCATATGTGTCTGACATGCAGTAGCTTAATGTGTAGTTCACAAATAATGAAATTGCCTGCTTTGAAAAATTGACTGAGAGGGTACATCAGTGTAGTAGAAAGCACTAGGACCTTGGAGTCCAAAAAGTGGCTGTCTATTTTGACTCTGCCACTTTGTAAGCTCTGTGTTTAGCAAGTCTTTTAGCTTCTTGAAGCTTCCTTATCTGTAAAATGGAGGATAATAATACCCAGTGTTGTTTTGAGATTAGAAATCATGTATAACATGAAAGTGCCTGGTTTTGACAAAGTATGTATTAATATTATGTATGTGTATATATATGTATGTATGTATGTATGTATTTTCCCCCTTCCTCAAAAGTAGATTTATTAGAACAAGTATGATTTCAGATTCTGACTTCAGATCAAGGCTAAAAGTATTAAGCCAGATTCTCCCAGGACCAGCCTACTTCTGAGAGTTAAGCATTTTTGAAAGCATGTGAACTCTTCAATTCTGTAGCTCAGTGCAATGCAGAGGGTCCCCATTCTTTCCTGGGGGTACCAGGATGGAAAAGTATTTAATAAACAATAACTATTACTATTTATCTTATTAAAATTGCTTAAGAGAGATTGCTGTTAGTTTCTTGAGATAATGCTTTTTTGCATCTTCAAGGTCGTGCCTAACTTATCCAAATGTCTAATTCTTTAGATATTTCTGAATTATGTTTCTTAACATTTTAACACAGAGAGGTAGAGATGAAGGCTCTTTGTATCAGTGCTTAAGGAGAAGCAAACAAGGACAGTTCCTGTTTATTCATTTTTTTTCATCTTACAGCAGGGAGGAAACTGATCTCAGCATAGGTGAAATAGGTGAAATGTATACACTAGTTTGGATCCTTAGAGGATTTACATATTTTTATGTGTTTGTTTGTTTGTTGGTTGGTTTCCTGAGCGGGGATTGAAGCCAGGCCGCGGAGCCACTACACCACCAGGGAACCCCCAAGGATTTACTTATATAAAGTCTGAGAAGATAGCACAATTATATACTGTATTCTTAGGGTGAAAAAGAAAAGAGATATTTAGTTACCATCACCTAGTATAGAACCTGGTTGAATAATAATCTGTAAGTATAGCATTAATCACACACACACAAAAAAGATTCTTTCCATCACCGCTCAGCTTTCTGCATCCACTGAATGTGTCCTCCAGGAATTGTGTTCCATGGCTGCTTTGAAAACCAGAGAATTTGAGGATGTTTTGAGTATGTGAAGTGGGTGCAGGAGATAGGTGGAGTGGGAGTGCATGGTTGGAACTCAGGGAACCTTAGACCTGAGGAATGTGGAAATGGGGTGGGGGTGTGGGGCAGAAGGGCAAGGAAATCCAATTCACCCAATATCATTAAGGGATGTTTTATCTATGTATAATGAGTTAAGTACTTGCTAATGGTGCTGATTATAGATTCTAAGAATACTTTCCAATATTTTTAAGCAGTAAAATCAATATCTATAGTAAAGGGGAAAACTAAAGTGTTAAAATAATACACATTAGTGTATTACTAATTTAGGTAAAGGGTATGTAGTTTGTAACTACTTGCCACAAAAATAGGACTTGTATTATAAAATATTTCTTTGTCTATACCAGTGGTTATTTTACATGTACAAGGGCTTCCCAGAAAAAATCCAGCCATAAATGCCTCTGTTTTTTGTATTACATAGCTGGATACTTTATGGACATCCCTTGCATATTCAGTCTTTATAGTGTGTTGGTCATATGAAGCTTAGATGTCAACTCATTATTTACAGAATTAGAATGTGGATGGTGAGAGGTCAGTGTATTTAAGTCTCTGACTTAACGAAAGTGTTACATTCTCAAAATTTTTAAGTTTGAAATTTGGAATGTGTAGTCCAGTAGAAATAGATTCCCAAGTTAGCCTATAAAAGCCATAGTGTATTAATTATATATAATATACGCTTACTAGTTCTGGCTCTTGGTTGTTAGGGAACCGTCTGAAGGAGGAGGGGAGATGAAGGAGAAGAAGAAAAGTTTTTTCTTTCCTGTTCCTCACATCTTTTAGATCATTGAGATAATTATACTCTGCAAGGACTTTTGGGTTGTTTTTGAGAGGTGTGACCAGCACTTAATGAGCAGCCAGGAAATGCTGATGCCATGCAGTATGCAGATTAATTTCAGACAAAGAAACATTATTCTTTGTCTTTTTTGACTTGAATTTTTGTTAGATGTTTACATAGGTGGATTACTTGTTTAGATTTTATAAGCCTAGAATCGAACTCTGTTTTGCACAATATTGCATAACTTTAAATTATAGTGAATGTTCTAGGACTGTAACTACTGATTGTTATGGACTTTATCAAGTGTTTATCAGTATTTTAGAAAAATGGAACTCTTGTCTATGCCAATTCTGGATTGAGTTTGGGTAGAGTCACTGATTTAGATTGAAACCTGAAACAGCTGTAGTGTGCTCTTGACACGCTTTTTTTTTTTCTCCTGTATGTCTTTTTTTCCACTTCCTAAGGCTCTTCTTCTTATGCATCCTATTGTGCTGATTCCACTCTTAGCCCTCTGCTACCACACCCCAGGCCTACATGCTCTGCTCCCCTCATTTTCTCACCAAAAGTTTCAATTCTTTAGGATATATGATTTCAGCTAAGTCAGGCAGTTAAAATAGAGAACATACGAGGGCTGTCTGGAAAGTATCTAGCTATGTAGTATGAAAAACAGGCATTTGTGGCTGGATTTTTTTTGGACAGCCCTGGTATTTTGGAACAGGAATACTATTCTGATTAGACCAACTCTAATTCAGAGTATGTCCTACAGGGTCAGCTCCTCTAAGTTACTCTTCCTGTCATAACTTCTGAATCCAGGTACTCTGCAAGTTCCCAGTTTGTTTTTGATTTTCCAAAATGATTTCTGTTGCAGTGGCAGCAGGGATGGGGCAAGGGTCTGGGCAGCAATTTGTGGTATGTACGAGTCTTTTGAAAGTTGGGGAATTCCAATATGTAAAAAATCCAGATAAGGATGGGCTATAAAGTTCATTCAAGTTAACTGCCTCTAATCAACTGGTCTAGTGCTTTCCTAGGCAAAACTGAAAACATGCGTTTCCCTTTTCTAAGAGAGGTTAGTTTTCCTTCCTTCCTATCCCATCAGTCATGCTGCCCTGTGAGGCGCATTTGTGCACATTTGGTCATATGTGTTTTTGGTTACTTACATCATTGTTGCCTCTTGGGGAGTGTATCATACCAATGAGATCTAGTAGCAAAGGGTTTTACTTCTATTAATAGAGGAGTAGCTTGTGTTTTACTAACTCTGCCTCAGATAATAATTATGAACTGTAGACAATATATAAAAAACAACTTCTTGAAAACATTGGAAAGTGACCAAATCAGGCAGAAGCTGATGGGGAACTTGAAAGATAGGAACTGTATTAGGTAAGAGTCTCATTTATATAGATAGCTTTTTGCCTGAGGATACTCCCCAGTTTGCATGGTGGGTAGCGGCTAGAATTTAAGCAAATCCCCATAGTTTTACTAGCTTGGGGAGTCAGAGAATGGAGTTCAGAGCTGTAAGAGGAGCTGGAAATTGAAGGGAGAAATTTCAGAAAGGAGGGAGCAACAGGAGGGGAGCCCTAAAATCTGCTTTTAAACTCTGTCCAAGTCCTTGACATGACTGGGGGAAAACTCCATGTAGCCTAGAAAAACCAATAGTTAGAAAGCTGGAAGATAGAACTGAGATTCAGCTGCGATCTACTGCAGAGGCTACAGAGTTTGTAGTATGAATCCCACCAAGTTAATTGCCCAGTAGAACAAAATTCACTCTTCAACTGATGAATGTGGTATATAAATAAAATGTGGTATATCCATCCAATGGAATATTTGTGACCATAAAAAGGAATGAAATGCTGATTCATGCTATAACATGGATGAACCTTGAAAACATGTTAAGTGAAAGAAGTCAGACATGTAAGACTCCATCTGCATGAATCCATTTACTATATTTTGCTATGTACAATATGCACATTTTTGTCAAAATTTGTGAGGGGAAAATAAGGATGCACATAATACATGGGTAAATACTAATTCTGTATCTATATAAATGTTCTTAATTCTTTTATTTATACTTATGAGTTAAAAGTGTAACTCTAGAAATCAATAATGATATCCATTGCAAAATAATACCCTGGAATACAATAATTGGGGTTTTTTTAATTGTTAAATTTATTGGGTGACATTGGTTAGTAAAACTTACATAGGTTCCAGGTGTGCAATTCTACAATACATCGTCTATGTGTTGTGTTACGTGTTCACCACCCAGAGTCAGTTCTCCTTCTATCACCATATATTTGAGTCTCCCTTACCCTATTTCCCTTGCCCTGAGGTAATATCTAAACTATTGACTGTGTCTGTGAATTTTTGTTTCTTTGTTACTTTCAGTTTTATATTCCATTTATGAGTTATGTTAAAAAATAAATGCTAAAATTCTTTTATAATACAAAAAAAAAACAAGTACCTAAACATAAACAAATAAAAATTTGAATTAAAAATTTTAAATGAAAGATTTTTTTCCCCTGAAAGTTTGGGCCAAAAATGTGAGTGTGCATTATCCATGGGAGTGCATTATACCCTGCAAAATTCAGTATATTAAATGTCCAAATGGGCAAATCTATAGAGACAGAAAATAGAATAATGTTTGCCTAGGGTTGTGGGGGATGATAGCAGAAGGGTATTTTTTTTGGAGGTCAGTAATGAAAATGTTCTAAAATTGATTAAGCTTAAGATGGCACAACTCTGTGAATATCTTAAAAACCAATGAATTGTAAAATTTAACTGGATGTATGTATGATATGTGAATTACAGTTCAATAGAGTTGTTACAAGACAGAGAGAAAGGGAAGTAGATAGATAGATAATGGTTGAACATTTTTAAGTTTTTTGAAAAACAGATTTATAGAATCCAGGAAGCTCAGTGAATGCTAAGCAGAATAGATATAAAAGAAACCCCAGGCATATCATAGTCATATTACTGAAAACAAAAGATAAAGAGAAAAGCAGCCAGAAGAAAACGATTCACCACATGAAGGTGAACAATGATATAAATTAATGGCTGAGTTCACATCAGTAATAACAGAAGTTGGAAGACAATGGGATGATATCTTCAAAATGCTGAGAGAAAGACTCTCAATCTGGAATTCCATATCCAGCTAAAATGTCCTTTAAAAATGGAAGGTGAAGTAGACATTTTTGCACAAATGAAAACAGAATTAGCAGTACTACAATAGATAACTGAAGAAAAATTTTCAGATTGAAGTGACACTAGGTGAAGACTTGGATCTATAGGAAAGAATGAAGGACACTGAAAATGTAGATATAAAATACTATTTTTTCTTCTCAGTTTCTTTAAAAGACAAGACTGTTTAATACTAATTTGTTGATCTATAACACATGCAGATGTAATATATATTAACAACATTAGCCCAAAGATGAAGGGCAGTAAATGAACTATATTGTTCCAAGATTATTACATTTTTATGTGAAGTAGTACAATATTAAATAACTCTTTAAGTAGATCATAGGTTATGGTTACATATTGTATCCCTAGAGCAATCTCTCTCTTTCTTTGTCTCTCTCTCTCTTTTACTCACTCACTCACTCACTCTGTCTCTCTCTTTCTCTCATACACTTAGAAGTATAACTAATACTAAAAATATTAGGTTAACCTAAAAAGAAGGCAGGAAAGGAGAAATAGAGGAACAAAATCCAGATGGAACAAATAGAATTGTAAAGCAAAATCCAACCACTGTCAACAATTACATTAAATGTAAGTACTCCAGTTTAAAGGTAGAGATTGTCAGACTGGATATAAAAGAGACATGAATAGATGGAAAGTGAAAGGATGAAAAAAGGTACACATGAACAGCAAGCACAAGAAAGCTGGAATGGCTATATTATCATGAAATAAAGTAGACCTCAAGACAAGAATTATTACTGAAGATAAACAGGAGCACGTCATAGTAAAATGATCAAATCATCAGAAAGATCTAATCATAAATGTGTATGAATCTAATAAAAGAGCTTCAATATACATGAAATAAAACCAGACAGAATTCAAAGTAGAAAAGGGCAAATCACAATCATAGTTGGAAAATTTTAATACTCCTCCCTTAGTAGTTGATACAACAACTTGAAAATATCAATAAAGATATAGAAGATCTGAATAACATTATGCATCACCTTGTCTAACTTACATTATAGAACATTACTCGTAACTGCAGAATAAACATTATTTTCAAGTGCAAAAGGAATGTTCAAGATAGATCGTATGTTAAACTATACAGTATGTCTCAATAAATACAAAAATAATGAAAACTTACATAGGATATTCCCTGACACAATGGATTTAAATTAGAAATCAATAACAATGAGATAACTAGAAATGCCACCCCTCCAAAATTGGAATATTTAAAATACATTTCTGAATAACTCATGGTAAAAGAAGACATCATAAACTAGAAGATATTTCTATTAGTTGACAATGAAAATTCAAGATATCAAACTTTGTGGAAGATAGCAAATAAACAGTGGGAAATATATAGCTGTAACTGCTTAAAAGAAAAAAGTTTAAAAATTGGTGATTGAAGTTTTCAAGCTAAGCTAGAAAACGATGAGCAAAATAAACGGAAGTAAGTAGAAGAAAGGAAAAATAAAGAGTAGAAATCAATGAAATTGAAAACAGGACAAACAATAGAGAAAATTATTAAAGCCAGAAGTTTTTTTTAAACATCAATAAAATTAACTTGAGCAAGACTGATCAAGAAAAAAAAAACATACTATTAGGGATGAAAGAGGGGATATAGATCTTACAAATGTTAAAAAGATATTAAAGGATATTATGAATATTTTTTGTCAATAAGTTTGATAACTTAGATGAAATGCACAAACTTATTTGAGAAACAACTCACCAGAACTGACAAAATGAAATAGAATGTCTGAATAGCCCTATATCTATTAAAGAAATTACATTTGTTGTCAAAACCTTTTTCACAAAGAAGACTCCAGACCCTGGTAGTTTTATTGGTGATTTCTATAGAATCTTTAAGGAAGAAATAATACCTATTTAACATGAATTATATTAGGAAATAAAGAAGGGGAGCACTTCCAAACTTGTTTAATAAGTCTCTTACAACTCTAGTAACATAAACCTGACAAAGATATTGCAGGCAACATAAATGTCTTTACAGAAAATCTTATGGCTTCTTTAAAAAAAAGATATTAGAACTAATGGTTCTAAACACAATGGTTTAGCAAGGTTGCAGAATACAACACGATCGGTATACAAATATTGTCATAAAGATTGGAAATGAAATAAAATGTATCTGTTCACAGATGTAATTGTTTACATAAAAAATTCTAAAGACTCTAGAGCAAATAACTGAATTTAGTAATGTTTCAGGATACGAAATCAGTATAGAAATATAGAACTATCACTTTTACTGCTATCAGCAGCAAACAACTAGGAAAAACAAATTTTCTTTACAATAGTGTCAAAAACATTAAATACATAGAAATAAATTTGAGAAAAGATGTATAGTAAAACTATAAAACATTGCTAGGATGATTTAAAGGAGACCTAAATAAATATACCATACCTTGAATGTATACCATGTTTTAAGATAAGTGGCCTGATTTTTAATACAGTAGACTCAATTAACTGGCACCACAGGGATTGATAGATGCCAGATAAATGTAAGCAGACTCTCTGTTAACTGGAACTCAAGCAACTGGCACGATTAATGGAGAGTCTTAACTGTATATTCAGTCTGTCCAAATTGAGCTACAGAGTAAATGCAATCCCAATCAGTATTTCAGCAGGTGCTTTTTTTTCCTGACAAATTGGCTGGGTGATTTAAAAATTTATATGGAAATGAAAAGGGCCTGAAATGGTCAAAATAATCTTGAGGGAAAAATGAGAGGATCTGTACTACTTACTTTCAAGACTTAAAATGAAGCTAAAGTAATAAAGATAGTGTGATATAGGCATAAGGATAAGTAGATCAGTAGGACAAATAGACAGTTCAGAAATATAAATTACACTTCAAACAATACGAAACCAGTTAAAAACTCAACGTTGTAAACAGCAGATAAAAATCTAGAAGGAAAGAGAATTTTCTCCTAAGAAAAGAATATATTCATGTAGAAGTTTTGATAAACCTATTAGGGCAACCTCTAAGATTGAAATGGCATATTTCAGCAGATTATCTGGGATGGGATGTTAGCTACTTTAGTGATTGAGGCGTTTTGTTTGATGCAGGGGTCCTGTAACTAAATCAACTGCTGCAGTGTTGTGTTATGTTATACCTTTGCTTAAAGACAAGCCTATGGTGGGGCTAAGCCATGAAAATACTTAGTTATGGATTTGGATAGAAGCTTAGAAGCCAAGGACAGGGCCATGATCACCTTAATGGAAAAAATAGTGAAGGAAGAAAAGTGTGTTTGCAGACCTTTTTAATCTCCTGTGAGGGTTCAATTTCTGTGGGACCTGAAGCAGACTGATTATTGCAATTACTGACTTTATTATTAGCAATAAAGGTACTGAATTACAAGATGCAGATAATGAGAGAGTTGAATGAATGCTAGGTTAAGTCCCATTTCTGCCATTTACTTAGTCCCAGCTTTACCACTGGCTAGCTGTGACTCTTGGGCAAGTCATTTAACTTCTTGACCATTTGCAAATAATAGATTTGGACTAATGATTAAAGATGTTTTCTAGTTCTGAAATTCTGTGAACCTGCAAATTTAAGAATTCTCACTTTACAGCTTGTACATTTTCACAAAGATATCTGAGAACCTTTCTCTGTTTTCTCTTTGGCAAATTGCAGTCCTTTGGCAGAAATGAAACCTGATCAAAACCTGTTTTTCCAACTTGATTTCATCTTAGCTGCTATGCTCTGTAACAGTAACAGATGGCCAGAAAATGTTTTCACACATACTTGAAGTGGAATAAACAGCAGGCTTCCATTAGCCTTTTCAGCCATCCTTGGACTCAGTAGTATCATCCTCAGGACCACAAATGTTTGTTTGTTTGTTTTTTATCATTATGACTGTATTTTACAAAGCATGTGTGTATGGATGGAGCCTGTGACTCCTCAAAGACACAGTTGGCAGAAAGGACCACAAATGTTGAATAAAGTTTGTGCCAGGGACTATGGAATGGTCTCAGATTAGATCTTAGATCAGTATTTTCCTTGGTTGAGTGAACCTCCACAAACCTCCCCCACAATGACTGGCCCCATGGATTACCTTTTTACCTATTCTTTATTATTGCTATAAAATGAAGAATTCTTACTGCCATTTTAAAGAAAGTAATAAGGTGATATAAATTTTTCTTGTTGAATTCTAAAAGTAAATTGGTAAATTAATAAGCAAATGTATGTTACACTGTTACTACTATTATGGGACAGCAGCCCATGGTGGTCCATTAGATCTGCTTTACCATCAGCTGTCCTTAGAGCATACTTGAAGCATTCTTGGTTGTTCAGCTTTTGATGATTACTTGTATATTTGGTTGTAGAGCTGAAGGCACAGTGTCCTCTGTGGTCTCTTGTTAGTGTCTTAGTAAAGATTGGGCATTACTATTGGAAAGGTGGTGAATTAGCCCTGTATATACTTAAGAAAGATTTTATTAATCCGATTGGATTGGTAAAGTTTAGAAAGATTTTTGATGGAGTTACACTATAACTTTATCCACCAGAGTTTAGATTTATTTTTCTTACACAGGTTAAGTAGTCCATGATAAAAAAGGAAAGGATGTCCTCCAGTCATTCTTGTGACAGCTTGTAAATCCATATTGTTTCAGGAGTGTTTTGGAGGAATGCAATATTAAGAGAAGATGTTAGTAGAAGTAAGAAGGTCTGGTAAGCAGACCTGGGTTTGTTCTCTGCCTCTTTCTCTTCCTGCCCTGTCACTTTGGGTAAATTACTTCACATCTGAACCTTATGCTCTCTCTTCCTCTTTAAAATGGGGAAAATGAGTATTGTGAAGACTTAATTGAGATAACATGTTTAGAGGTTCCATAGTTCAATGCTGGGTACAAAGTAAAATGTCATTATTATTAGTAGTCTGGTTCTGCTAGTCCAGGTTAGAGAATGAGGCTTTTCTCCCCCTGTGGTGTACAAAATAAATTGTTTTTAAATGACTCATAGTTGACCAAAGGACATTGGTCTGGCCTAGTCTATAGGATAAAAAGACATAAAACTATTTTAAGCTGTGTGGCTATCTCCATACTTCATGGTAGCCTAGTGAAAGATGATAAATCAGCATTCTTGTGTGTCCAGGCAGAGTAAAAAAGTTAAGAGGGATTGTGTGAATAGATAGAGACTAAAGAAGGTCATTTTCTCTGTAGGGAGATTCTCTAGTCTGATAGTCAAAATTATATAATAAAATGAAGTTTATCCTCTCACTTGCTTATTGTTCTGTCCCCTACCTGGAAATATGCAAGGTCATTTTTCATCCTGGGCATCATCCACTTTGGGGTGGGAGGACAGATTTTGTGCTTTTCTTGTTCTCTGTGTTCATGCTGTTGACAAGAGCAGTGTGCCAACAGACTGGTGGGCAGTCTTCATTGAGGTTTGTCTCTAGTCCTGGCTGGCTGGTGTTCACACACATGCGCTCATTCCCAATCAGAAATGTTTAAGTCCACCAGGTTACTGTTAAAACAGTCCTGAAGAAGTCAGTATTGTCATTTGCCAGTTGACATGACTACAGGGTTCATAGGGCTCTGCTGGTTATGGGCTTGTTCTTTTCAATTGGTACGCCTTGCCTTTACAAACTTGATTTTGACTAGCTTTATTGGTAATTTTATTCCCTGTCATCCCATTATTCTCTTGTGACCCGTTAGTACTAGAGAGACAAGGGATGAAAATCTATTCCTGGAGCCCAAGTAGTATATAATGGGTAGGATTTCTGGGGAACATTAATTTAATTTTAACCTTGTTCAGATTTCAATTGTTAGATAATCAGGTCGAAAAGATAGAAATAAGTATTCTGGGAATGGAGGATGCTACAGTGAGATAGACAGATCTGAGGGGTTGTTTCTTGAAGGAAACCTGAGTCCTAGCATAATAATCTAAGCCTCCTAAACCTTTCTTTTTAAATTGACATACAAACTATATTAGCTTTACGTGTACAACATAATAATCCAACATTTGTATCTTGTGAAATGAACACCTAAACCTTTTTTTAAAGATAATGATTTAAACCTTTTCTAAAGGGAGAGAGTAGAAATAATGATTTATGATTTATTTATTGAGCACTTAATAAATGCCAGGTATTTTACATTAGATACCTCTTTTAATTCCAGCAGCCCTGTGAGGTTGGTTGAACAGTTTGTCTCAAGTCATAGCATTAGCAAGTGAAAGAGCCAGGTTTTGACCCCAAGTCTAATTCTAAAGCCAGTGCTCTTAACCACAATGTCATAATAAGAATAGAAGCTGCAACTTTGTTCTTGAATGTATTCATGCATTTGTTTTCCATCTGCAGCCTCTCGTTTTCTCTTCCTTGAACTGAAACCTTAAATTAAACCATTTTCAAATTTTAGAAAACAGAAGAAATCACCTTGAGTTTGTTGAAATTGCAGATTTCTTACCCCTTCCCCATTGTGATTCAACATATTTGGGGTTGTTGCCCAATAATCTGCATGTTAAAATAAACATACCAAAGTGATTTCACCCATGTGATGACAGGAGCATAGTTTGAGACTCATTGCCCTAAACACTGGCAATGTTAGGATGAAATGTAATACAGTCTTATACTTTTGTTTCTCATGGCTTCTAAAACAACATTTATTTTATGTGGAGCTGTAAGTAGAGTTTGATTTTACATAGAATACAATATAGAAATTAGATCTATGGTACCTATTTTGTATAATCACTCTGAGAATGTTAGTGCTAACAAGCAGTGTTAACTTATTCTCGACTGTGTTTATGTTTCATTTTATGAGGTATGTTCCTCTTTTTCAGGAGAACATAACTTGAAAAAGTCCCTATCACTCTTTTTTCTTAAAAATGCCTTTTTATCATAAGGAAAAGTAACTTTTTTTTTCCCTTAGGAGAAGTAACTTATGTTAGTGATTCTCATCCTTTTCTCCCCACTGCTGCATATTAAAGGGATCCTTATGTCCATCTCTGACAGTGCTCCTTCCTACCACAATTCTTAGCTGAGGTAGGGAGATGAGGTTTTATCAGAATCTGTGGGTAGGACAGGAGGAAATATATAGTTTTTACAAACTAATTTTTTGTCTTCAAATATTCTTACCTTTAAGACTAATACTTCTGAAGGATGCTCCGCCCCAATTTCTGTGCTGAATACCTAACAGTAGAGGAAGGGTTTCTAGGAGGAAATAATAATTGTAATATCTTATTTAAATATACATGGGACTTGAAAAAGAAAGCCTACCTGTACTTAGTGATTACAAATATTTTTGAGTTCTGTTTTCTGCTTTCCTTTCCTTCCCTTAGGACTGTGTTTCCTCCAAGTTCCTTGGGGGCATGCACTATGTCTCCCTTTACTTTTAATTATTGTTGTTCTTGTTTCATGTAGTGGAAATGCTTAAGATGTTCTTTTTTTTTTTCTCTTTCACTCCAGTCCTGTTTCCTTGTAGGTAGCAGTTCCTTGCAGGAAAAGAGGAATTCTTTCCCTCTGTGACAAGTTAGTTTTCAGAGTATAGGCACCATTATAGAAAGCTTTTCTTTTTGGTTCAGAGAATAAAATTGGTTCATACCAGTAAGTGTTGATTTAAATTTCTTTTTATTAAATAAAATCAGTAAAAGTATGTTTAAGGGGCTGGGATATTTTTTAACCCTATTTAGAAGCTAATTAGCCTGCTACAGTTTATGGATATGGCAGAACACATGAAACTCATGGATCAGAGACAAAGGATTTTATTACTCATAGCCTATTGCTCATGACCCAGCAAAGAGCACAAGCATATGTTTGTATTAGTTCTCCTTGCTTCCCCACCCCAAGTCCTATGGGAGTGACATGAATGGGTTCAGACAGATGCCTGTTCACTTGGTAGTAATGG
This sequence comes from Lyroderma lyra, assembly GCA_004026885.1. Classification (NCBI taxonomy): domain Eukaryota; kingdom Metazoa; phylum Chordata; class Mammalia; order Chiroptera; family Megadermatidae; genus Lyroderma; species Lyroderma lyra. Next base: position 68,345 of record PVJL010003031.1, on the reverse strand, counting down.
GATATTGAGCTTGGGGAAGCCATTGCTTTTGGTAAGTGGTATGCAAGCTTACTCTTTTTCCTGGAGGACATAACTTTATTCCTCAGAGCTGCTCTTTGCAATACAGCCCTGAGAAGTGGCCTGGGTAAGGTGTGGCCAGAGCCATGTGTTTTTGGCATACCCAGCAAGACCATGTAGCAGTGTGAGCGATTCATGGCAGAGTAGTTCACCCAATAGTAGTAAGTACATAAAATAAATAAATGACAGAAATCTTAGACAGATTTATTATGAAACATTTCCCACATAAAGAAGTAAAAAGAGTAATGTAATGAACAGCCATACAGTCACCTCCCAACTTGAGAAATAATCATTATCTTCTATACAGTTGAAGCTTCCTGTGGACCCCTCCCCTTGTCCCACAGGTAAGCACTTTCCTGAAGTTATCATGCTAGTGCATTTCTGTTTATCCTTTATTATCATATGGTATTGTTTTGCATGTTTATAAACTTCTAAAAAATTTTACTATCATTTAAAAATTGTTATAGAGCCTTTTTACATAGTAGTACCATTTTAGGCATGATAGAAAAAATATTAAAGCTCTTGCATATCATGATCTTATGGTTCAAGGAAAACCAAAAACACTAAAAGCACAGTTAAGTAAAAGGAAAGCATGTGTGTGAAAAATAAGTTGGTAAACATTATATAATTCTGAAGTCAGTTATTAGTATCTAATTTATGCAAAATACAATTATTGTGTTGGAAAATAGTGATTATGAGAGGCAGCAATCGTGAGGATTACAGGGATGAGATTCTTCTAAAATCTAGAGAGTTTGTCATACTGATGAGATGTTTATGCTTTGAGGACCTGGCCTTAAATTGACCCAGACAAAAGAGATGAGAGAAGGAAGGTGGGAGTAGTTAGCCAGCAGGGCAGTTAGCTAAGAGGTATGTAGGCAAGACTCTGGTGGTTTATGTGTTCTTTTATCACATTAAAGGTTTGTGTAAAGGTCTGGGGTTTCGTTTACCTACTTAACAAGCTAATAATTAGGCTGTCACTGTTTCATAGTCTTCATAGAGCTCCCTCTTCTGTTATTTCAAGCCATGTGAAACATACAATGGCATGCTTTCTGGGATATCCTGCTCAGCCCTCCACCCACTTAATTTGCACTCTCTTTTCTTCATTTCTGTTGTCTCTCTCTTGCTCAACTTGGATTCCCCTCCCAGCAGTTTCTCCTGGGGGCCTGTCTTGGGAAGGAGCCTTGGTTAGTTCTGAGAGTTTATAGGGCTCCACTGCTCCCTGCTCCAGCTCCTTTGGACCTCACTGGAACAGAACTCCTCCAGTTTCAATATTTATTCTCAAATTGGCCCACATTGTTTTTCATGTAGCACTTGGTTGTCTTGGGGTTCTGTTCTCTGATTTGTCAGATGCCTTATTACTTCCCTCTGTGTTGATCTTCACAACTGCTTATTGTACTCATGTCTTGTGGCCATTTGTGTGTTTTCTCCATCTCTTTGTATATGGGGGGTTATAAGGATGCTTTATCTTCTTGTTTTGTTTTAAGTGTTACCATAGGCTTTTTGTGTTGCTATCTAGTTGCTCTGTTTTATGTGGGGATTCAAAAACATCAAAAGGCTATGTTACTGCTGCTATAACCATTTCCTCAGAATCCCCATTGTAGTTTCTTGGATAGAAAGATGACATAATCATGAGTAGAATCATAGGTCTCACCTAACATCTTGCATGGCATGGGTACAGAGTGGTCTTTAGACAACATTTGTTTTTTAACTTTCTCTTTTCTTGAAATTCAGACATGTTATTGGCTATTCTCATTTTGCAAGTCCCCATGGAAATCATGCCTTCTTATCATTATTCTTTTCAGGTTCACTAAAAATCTTTCGCCAGATAAAATCAATTTGAGCACCCTGAAAGGGGAAGGTCAGCTAACCAACTTGGAGCTGGATGAAGAGGTTCTACAGAATGTGCTGGAACTGCCCACCTGGTTAGCTATCACTCGGGTCTACTGCAACAGGGCCTCCATCCGGGTAAGAATGAGGTCAGAGTGCTTTTGCTCTCTGGCCAGCAGGCCTGCCTACCACAGCCTCAAGTATTTGCTTTTCTCTTTCAGATCCAGTGGACCAAGTTGAAGACACACCCAATTTGCTTGGTAATGCAAATTACTCTCTTGATTGCAAGTAATCAAATGGGGATGGCTGGGGTAGGGTTTTAAAAGATCTGAGAGAAGATGGGAAAGAGTCCTGATAGGCTGTCCCTTTTGGGAGTGGTGGCTTATGTGTGAGCTTCTCTCTCAGACAGAATGACTTGTCTGGATTTATTCTGGAACTGCTGGGCAGTATAGAAATTAACACTGACAAACAAGACACAGGAGTCCTAGGATGGTTTTGTTTTGTTATTTTTCATAATAAGTTTTGCTGCCCAGGTCTACCTTTAGAGGTCCCTATTTTCCCTTGGGATCCTGACAGAGGAAAAATGAGGTTTAGTTGTTATCTGTTGGGTGATTATCAGCTGAAAACTCTTTAGGAACTGACTGATTTATATCATTATCCCAAGGACTAAAATCCCCAGGAATAGTAATATCTCTGAAACTTGGATTTATGTTTTAGTTTTCTGCTGTGAGCTAATCCCATGCTTCTCATGGACTTCTGCTGCTATTGGAAATGGAAGGGGAGGGATGTGACCTCTTCTTGAGTTTCAGTTTGTTTGTTCATTCATTCAACAAAGGACTGTATTACTCATGAGCCAGCAAGTAGAATAAATGTATGTTTGTATTAGTTCTCCTGGACTCAGATAGACTTATAGGAATATTGTCCGCCCACTCAGAGTATTGCACTCAACTAGGCACAGTGTGTACTGTATGGGTTTCTGTGCAGATGCTTAGCTCTTCATGACCTTTATTTCAGTGTCTGGATAAGGTAGAGGTGGAGATGAAGACGTGTGAGGAGCCTCGGCCCCCCAACGGACAGTCTCCCATTGCCCTTGCTGCAGGACAGAGGTTAGTTGGAAACGTTAACTGGTCCAAATCACCCTTTAGTTAAAAAAAAAATTTTTTTTGTTATGGAAAATTTCAAATATACACTAAAGTAGAGAGAATAGTATAATGAACCACCATGCACCCAACAATTATCAACATTTTGCCATGTTTTTCACCTTTCTCTTGCCACTTTGTGGAGTATGTGTGTCTTTGTGCTATAGCACTTGAAAGCAAATCCCAGACACTATATAATTCCACCTGCAAACACTTCTGTGTCATGTATCTTTAACAGACAAGGACTGGGAAGAAAGAAGAAAAAAACCCTTGTAATATTATTATCACAATTAATAGAATTAACAGGAATTCCTTAATATTATCTAATATGTATTTCATATTCAATTTTCCTAAATTGTGTTTAAAATATTTTTTACAATACAGTGTGGGTCAAAAGAGCTCTGTACATTATATTTGGGTGATAAGCTTTTTATTCTAGACAATACCCCCTCACACACACTTTTTTTTGAGGGGGGAATAAACTTGTAATATTTTTATTCTATACATATTTTAAAATACACTGTGATAAGATACATTTTTTAATATGTTATTTAATCTGTGTAGAAATTGGATTGCTTTTTTTCTAAAGAATTTCCTGCATTTTATATTTTTGGCTGATTGTATCTTCAAGGTGTCATTTAAAATGTTTCTCATTTAATTTCGTAGTTAGATTTAAAGGCTTGATTTGATTCAATTTTTTTGGTTTTTTTGTTAAGAATATTTCAGAAATGGGACTGTGTATTTCCTATTGTAACATATCTGGAGGCACGTAATGTCCTTTTGTAGTGGATTCAAATGATGTTGGTCTGACTTCTCCATTATGATGAGATGCTCATCTGCCTTTCACCTCATGGTTTAAGGACCATTGATATAGCTGCCTAGATCTTTTATTTCATTGTAGGATGCAAAATAGAAATTTTTATAGTTATTTTCTCCCTAATGCATTTATTAGTTGTGATTTTCTATAAAGAATGTTTTTCAGCAACTATTTGATTACCCTGTGATATAGTTTGTACAAGAATGTTAGGATAAATGCTGGGTTCTTGACCTTTATCTCAACTAAGAATCATGTATACCTAAAACTAATGCCATGTTATATATAAATTGTATCTCAATATAAAAAGAATTACAGGTTGACACCATAATAATCTCCAAAGAGATTTTTTGGGGGTGGAGGGAGGAAGAAGGAGGCTTATCATTTTGAACCCACGAATTATTGTTTTATAGCTTTATTATAGTATTATGGACATAAAATAGACTACACAAATACAAAGCATACAATTTCATGTTTTGGCGTATGCAAACACTCATGGAACTGTAAACACAATCAAGATAATGAACATACCCATCACCCCCACACACACTGTTTGTTCTCCTTTGTATCCTCTCCCTTCCCTTTCCTGCCCCCTCTTATCCCTAGACAAACATTGGCTTTCTGTCACTATAGATTAGTTTGCCTTTTCTATAATTTTATATAAATGAAATCATATAGTGTGCCTGTTTTTTTGTCTTTTTATTCAGCATAATTATTTTGAGATTCATTCATGTTGTTGAGTGTATCACTAGTTTATTCCTATTATTGCTGAGTAATGTGTGGATATACCACTTGTTGATGGACTTTTATTTCTAGTTTTTGGCTATTGTGAATAATACTGCTATGAACATTCATATACAAGCTTCTGTGTGGTTGTGTGCTTTTATTTCTCTTGAGCAAATGCCTAGGAATGGAATAGTTGAATGGTATGGTAAGTATGGATTCAACTTTTCATAAAACTGTCAAACTTTTCTGGAATAGTAGTAATAAATAATTTACATGTATCATTCTTTTTAAAATGCTTCACATTTTACATTTTTATGTCCTACATTTATATTTACTTATTAAATCTGTTTGTTGTATGTCAGACTTTTATAGTCATTACTCCTTTTGGTGTTCAGATGTCTCTATCTTGGTCCATTGAGAACCTTTCAGAGTAACCTCCTGTGTCCTTTGAACAAGACTCTGGTAATTTTCCTGCATTTAGACAGAACAGAATGTTGCAGGCTTCTCTATACATTCTTCCCTCAGACCTTTAATCAGACATTTCTCCAGGACACCCTGGCTCTTTCAGTGAGATATGTTACTTACAGATTATGGTCTGGGCAATATGGTATTCATTGCATTGTCCTTGCTTTAAGGCCTTTTCAGTGTTCAGTTCTAGGGAAAGGTATTTTTGTTTTTTGCTTTTTGGTATGTGGGTAGCTCCCTGACTGGGAATTGAACCCAGGCTGCAGCGCTGACAGCACCAAAGCTGAAGCCTTAAGCCACTACACCATCAGGGAACCCCCGGGAAAGGTATTTTTAAGAAAGAGAAAATAAATCTTGACAATATCCTGGTATTTCTGAGTTCAAATTAAAAAAGGACAGATTTTGAGTTAACTTTTTAAATTTAATATAGTTTTTATTCATATGTCCAATCTTGGTTCCTAATAATAATAATACAGTAATAAATAATTTACTTTTTTGATAGTTTCAAAAAAGTAACAAAACTAATATTGTAACTATCAATAAGACTACTGAATGTAGTAGGTTTCTGTGTGTGTGTGTGTGTTTTAACCTTATGATATATCCTATTAGGGATGTATGGTCAAAATACTGTGTTGTTTTTTGTTTGTTTATTTGTTTTGTATATGGGTAGTTCCCTGGCTGGGAATCGAACCCAGGCTGCAGTGTTGACAGTGCCAGTGCCAAAACCTTTAGCCACCACACCACCAGGGAACTCCCCCAAAATACTGTGTTTTAAAGTCACTTGAAATTATTCTTCATATGGTTGGGTGCTAATTTGATGTACAGAGTGGTTCATTTGTTTCAGTTGTTTTTTTAAGGACAATTTTTTATAGCAGCTTTAGTTTTATAGTAATATTAAAAGGAAGGTATGGAGATTTCCCATATCCTCCTGCCCCCACACATGCATAGCCTGCCCCATTATCAGCAGCCTCCGCCAGAGGGGGTACATGTGTTACATCTGAACCTACATTAATACTTCATAGTCACCCAAAGTCCGTAATTCACAATAGGGTTCACTTCTGTTGGTACATTCTATGTTTTTGCACAAATGTATAATGACATGTATTCATAATTATAGTATCATATGGTATATTTTTACTACCCTAAAAATCTGCTGTTCTCCATATATTTGTCCTTTTCCCCACCCCTAACCCTGGCAATCACTGGTTTTTTCACTGTCTTCCTATTTTTTTTTTTTTTCAGAATGTTATATAGTTGGAATTACACAGTATGATTCCATCTCTTTTTTTTTTTAGATTGGCTTCTTTCACTTAGTAATATGCATTTAAGGTCCCTCCATGTCTTTTCATGGCTCCATAGCTCCTTTTTTTTTTCTTTTTTTTTTAGTGCTGAAGTATATTCCATTGTCTGGGTGTACTGTGGTTTATTTTTCCATTCACCTACTAAAGGACATCTTGGTTCCTTTCAGATTTTTGCAGTTATGAATAAAGCTGCTATAAATGTCCACATGTAAGTTTTTGTGTGGACATAAGTTTTCATCTCTTTTAGGTGAATATGAAGGAGCATGATTTAGTAATCATGCTAGATTGTATGGTAAGAGTATATTTAGTTTTGGAAGAAACCACCAACTGTCTCCCAAAGTGACCATTTTGCATTCCCACCAGCAATCAATGAGCATTCCTGCTGCTCTATATCCTTGCTAGTGTTCTGGATTTTCGCTATTCTAATAGGTGTGTAGTGGATTCTCATTGTTTTAATTTTCATTTCCCTGATGACATATAATGTCTACACCTTTGCATATGCCTGTTTGCCATTTGTGTGTCTTTGGTGAGGTATCTATTAAGGATTTGCCTATTTTCTAATTGGGTTGTTTGTTTTCTTATTGTTTGAGTTTTAAGAATTAGTAGTATATTTTGGAAAACAGTCTTTTATCAAATGTGTCTTTTGCAAATATTTTTTCCCAGTCTCCGGCTTGTCTTCTTATTTTCTTATCTTCTGTCTTTTGCAGAACAAAAGTTTTTAATTTAATGAAGTCCAGCTTATCTATGATATCTTTCGTGGATCATGTCTTTGGTGTTGCATCTAAATAAGTGTCACCGTACCCAAGGTCATCTAGGTTTTCTCCTATGTTATCTTCCCAGGACTTTTATATCAGTTTGTTTTAATTTTTAAATTGTTCTTAAATTTATTTTTTAACTCTGTAAAATTACATAGTACCAAAATTAAAACTATAAAACAAGGTATATTATATGTATACGAGGGTTGTCCAGAAAGTATCCAGCCATGTCATATGAAAAGTAGAGGTATTTATGCCTGGATTTTCCCCAGACGTCCCTTGTATGTGTTTATGTCGTCCCCACTCCCTTTCTTACACAAAAGTATACCATAAACATTTTCCATATTGCTTTTTTTACTTTAAAATGTATATCCTGGAGATCATTCGATAGAAGCATATAGAGAGATATTCCTCATTCCTTTTTGTACCTGCAGAATACTCAATATTTTATGGAAACATCAATTATATAGCCAGTTCTCTATTGATAGATACTGGAGTTATTTCCAATTTTTTTGCTGTTAGAAATAGTATAGCAATAAATGACCTTGTTCATAAGTCACTTAGTATTTTGCCAGCATATATTTAAAAACAGCTTTATTGAGATATCATTCACATACCATAGAATTCATCCATTTGAAATGTACAGTTCAGTGGTTTTTAGTATATGAAGGCTGTCCAGAAAGTATCCAGCCATGTGATACGAAAAATAGAGGCATTTATGGCTCGATATTTTCCAGACAGCCCTTGTATATAACAGGTTGTGCAATCATTGCCACAGTCAATTGTAGAACATTTTTATCACCCAAAAAGAAATCTCAAGTCTATTAGTGGTCATTCCCCATTTTCTCCTGCCTTAGCCTTAGGCAACCATTAATTTATTTGTTGTATCTATTCTGATCATATAAATGGGATCATATGCTACAAGTACATGTGGTCATTGGTGATTGGTTTCTTTCACTTAGCACATAATGTTTTCAAGGTTCTGCTATGTCATAGAATGTATTAGTACTTTCTTCCTTGTTATGGCTGAATAGTATTCTATTGTATGGATATACCACATTTTATTTTTCTATTCATCAGTTGGTGGACATTTGGGTTGTTTCTTCTTTTTTCTTGCTAGAATATTTTGGGATAGATTCCTAGAAATGGCACTGTTATGTCAAAGGGTAAATGCATGTATAATTTTGATAGACATTATTAAAGTCACCTCCATAAGGATTTTGTAATTTTATGTTTCAGCCAGCAATGTGTAAGAGATCTTGTTTTCCCAGATGCTTGCCAATAGAGAATACTGTCAAACTTTAGGAATTTTTGCCTAATCTAGTGGATGACATACGGTGTTTCACTGTAGTTTTTTGTAAATAACATTGAAATGTGTAACACATTTGAAGTGCACAAATCACAAGTGTATATAGCTCAGTGATTCTTTACAAAGTTAACATGTCAAGAAACTACTTCCAATATCCCAAAAGCCTTCTATGCCCTTCTAATCATATCCACCCCCAAGGATAACTTTTATCCTGATTTTTAACACCATACAGTAGTTTTCCCTATTTCTAAGGTTACATAAATGTAATCATATTTAGTCATTTGTGTCTCACTACATGATATTTGTGAGAATCATCCATGTTGTTACACACATTTGTAGTTCCTTCATTCTCATTACTGTATATGATTCCACTACATGCCACAATCTGTTCATTCTGTTGTGGATGGACATTTGGTTTGTTTCTAGTTTCTAGCTATTAATAAGTATTCTCTTGCTCTATGGAACCATTTTCTATGATGACTGTGGTGGTTCATACATGACTACACATTTGTCAAAACCCTAGACCTGTACACTACAAAGAATGAATTTTTCTCTATGTAAATTAAAAATATGTAAGAAAAAATGAAAGTGCTGCTATGAACATTCTTGTACATATCTCTTGTACATATCTGGTAAACATACATACACATTTCTATTTTGTATATGAGAGCTGTCCAGAAAAAAAATCCAGCCATAAATGCCTCTATTTTTCATGTTATGTGACTGGATACTTTCTAGACAGCCCTTGTATACTTTGCAGTAGAGTTGCAGAGTTATAGGTTGTGCATGTTCTGTTTTGTTAGATACTGCTAGAAAGTTTTCCAGAATACTTATACCACTTTCCCCACTAGCAATGCATAAGAGTTCCAGTTGCTAGCATTTAGTAATGTCTCTTTTTTTATTTTTATTTTTTAAGTGGTGAAACGAAGAGATAGTTTATTGAAGAGAAAGTACACTCCAATGAGGTAGGAGCGGGCTCGAGCAAGGAAGGTGGCTTAGGAGCCTCTTTTTATTTTAGCCATTTTGATGGGTGTGTAGTTGTATCACATTATGATTTTAATTTTCATTTTCCTAATGATTGGTTTATTGGAATTTTTAATATCCTCTTTCATAAAGTATTGATGTGTTTTGCCCATTGATCTTTTGGATTGTTTGTCTTTTTCTTATTAATTTGTAGTTCTTTATTCTAGGAACAAGTCTTTGGTTACATACATGTATTACAGCTATCTTCTCTTATTTCATGGGTTCACTGTCACTCTTCATGTTTTCTTGTTGAATAGAAATTGTTAATTCTAATGTAGTGTGATATGTCTATTTTTCCCTTTATGGTTGGCACTTTCTGTGTCTTGTTTAAGGAATCTTTTCCTATCTTCAGCCATGAAGGTATTCTCTGTATTCTTCTTAAAGCTTTATTGTTTGACCTTTTACATTTAGATTTCAATCAGCCTTGAAACTGATTTTTTTGTTGTTTGATGAAGTTGGGGGTCGATATTATTTTTGTTCTCTATGGATATCCTCAAATTAACTGTGGACCATTATTGAAAAGACCATATTTCACTACTACACTGTCATCTTTATCTTAAATCAGATGACTCTCAGTGTAGTTTTGATTTATGAATGAGGTTGAACATCATTTTTTGTTTAATATCTATTTACATTTATTTTTCTGTGAATGGTCCATATTCTGTCCCATTTTTATTGGGCTGTTAGTCTTTTTCTTCTTAGTTTTTTGAAGTTCTTTATACATTAGAGGTATTAACCGTTTATGATATAAATTGTAAATATGTATACATATAAAGTTGACCCTTGAACAACACTGGCTTGAACAGGTTCACTTATACATGGACCTTTTTTCAATACCTATATACTATAAATGTGTTTTCTCTTCCTTATGATTTTCTTAATAACATTTTCTTTTCTCTACTTTATTGTAAGAATACACCGTGTAATACATATAACATACAAAATATGTTAATTAACTCTTTATGTTATTGATAAGGCTTCCAGTAACATAAGGCTCTTAGTAGTTAAGTTTTGTGGGAGTTGAAAGTTATACATGGATTTTTGACTGCATGGAGGGTCAGTACCTCTAACCCCCACGTTATTTAGTGATCAACTGTTTGTAATTTTAAGACTTTCTTTTCATCTGTTGTAATGAGAATTGATTTCACCTACATGTCAAGAATGTCTTTGTTTTCGATATCCAGAAAGACTTTAAGATGGCCTTTATTCCTCCCCTTGCCATTTTTGGTCTCTCACTGTGGACGTACAGCTATGGTCTCTGGGGTATATTTAATAGGGTAAAGGTGGGACTGTTCTTGATTAGATTTCACAGTTTTATGCCTCTTGCTCACCCAGCTGTCCTTCTTTTCTCTTTGTACTACCTTTTGCAGAGTATGCTCTGTATTTGAAGATTTTATAGAAACCTATTGTTTCCTTTCCACAGATAGTTTATTCAGGTAGTTTGTGGAGTATAAAAAGATTTTTCAGTTCATTCTTTCTAACAGGAGGGAGATTGTTTCCAGGTAAACTCTTCTTTTCCTTTTATTTGACAAAGGAGCGAAAAATACACAATGGGAAAAAAGAAAGCCTCTTCAGTAAATGGTGCTGGAAAAATTGGAAAACCACATGCAAAAGAATGAATCTGAAGTGTGAACCCTCACCATATACCAAAATTAACTCAAAATGGATTAAAGACCTCCATATAAGACCCAAAACAATAAACTATTTAGAAGAAAACACTGGTACTGAACTTGGAGATCTTGGGTTCAGGGAGGACTTTATGAACCTGACCTCAAAGGCAAGGGAAGTAAAAGCAAAAATAAATGAATGGGACTGTATCAGACTAAAAAGCTGCTGCACAGCAAAAGAAACCATCAACAAAGCAAAAGGACAACCAACCAAATGGGAGAAAATATTCACCAACAACACCTCTAATAAGGAGCTAATAGCTAAAATATATAAAGAACTACAACTTAACAACAAAATATCAAACAGTCCAATTAAAAAGTGGGCAGAGGATATAAACAGACACTTCTCCCATTAAGACATACAAATGGCCATCAGATACATGAAAAAATGCTCAACTTCACTAGCTATTAGAGAAATGCAAATCAAAAGTACAATGAAATACCACCTCACACCTCTTGGAATGGCTGTTATCAACAAGACAAGGAATAACAAGTGTTGGAGAGGTTGTGGAGAAAAAGGAACCCTCATATACTGCTGGTGAGTGTGGAAGTTTCTCAGAAAATTAAAAATAGAGTTACCATATGACCCTACAATCCCCCTTCTGGGGATCTACCAAAAAAAAATTGAAAACCTTAGTCCATAAAGATAGATATACCCCAATGTTCATTGACGGTGGCCTAGTCATGGAAACAGCCAAAATGTCCTCTGATAGATGATTGGATAAAGAAGTTGTGGTACATTTACACAATGGAATATTACTCAGCTGTAAGAAAAGATGAAATACAGCCATTTACAATAACATGGATGGACCTTGAGATCATCATTGGTAAGCAAAATAAGCCAGACAGAAAAAAACAAGAACCATATCACTTCGCTCATATGTGGAATATAAAACTGAAAGCAACAAAGGTACAAAAACTCATGGACACAGACAATAGTTAAGTAGTTTTCTGAGGATAAACAGGGAGGAAGGTTGGGGAAGAGAGGAGGACTCAAATGTATGGTGATGGAAAGACAACTGACTCTGGATGGTGAACACACATTGCAAGACATGGATGATGTATAGTAGAATTGTACACCTGGAACCTATGTAATTTTTACTAACCAATGTCACTCAAATAAATTTAACAATAAAAAAATAGAACCTGTGTCATAAATTATTTTCAGAAATTTGAAAAAATGTGAGAAAGAGAAATAAAAAAAAGCCACAGTTCTAACGCCCAGAGATGGGCATTATTAATAGTTTGTCTGATGCCTTCCAGTATAAAGAGTGTGCATGGTCTTGCATGATTCTGATCATAGGTCTACCTCATTTGTTGTAGTGAATATGGCTTTGCTGAAAAGGTGGTGGAGGGCATGTTCATCGTCGTCAATTCCATCACTATCAAGATTCACTCCAAGGCCTTCCACGCTTCTTTTGAATTGTGGCAGCTCCAGGGCTATAGTGTCAACCCCAACTGGCAGCAGAGTGACCTCCGCCTCACCCGTATCACTGACCCCCGCCGAGGAGAGGTGACAGCCTTAGCAGTTCAGAGGAGAGAATGGGGCGGCGGGGATTCCAAGTAGGACTGATTCTTAAAGGATATCATTGCTTCTTTGGGGATTTCCTCAAATGATCCCCTATTTCTGGGACCCCAAGAATCCCTTCTGTCCAATGTTACTGTAACATCCTTTCCTCTGATCCCCTGCTTTCTATTGGTAGGATCCCAATTGAGAATGATGGGAGTCTCTGCCTTGCCTTTCTTTTCCCCTTGAACTTCCTACTTCATGATTAATTTCATCCATAGAATTAAGGAATTTTACTCTCTTGCCTTCCAGGTTTTGACATTTAAGGAAATAACTTGGCAGACACTTCGTATTGAGGCAGATGCTACAGACAATGGTGATCAGGACCTGGTCACCACCCCACTGAGGCTTATTACCAACCAAGGCAGGATCCAAATAGCCCTCAAGAGAAGGGTGAGTATGTTCTCTGTCCTTGTGAAAACTTCCATCTTCCATTCTTCTAGACAGCCTGGGAGTTGGTATAACCCCTCTTTAAAATGTTACTGGCCCCTTGAATGAGGGTTGAAAGAGGAGGGCCTGCGATTCAGTGCTGCACAGTATCCACCAATAAGAGAACATTTCAGTCCCCTTGTTATCTTACTTTTGGAAACCACGGTTTTTACATATATATAGGGACACTGACATAGGCATCTGACAGTTGCCTATTGCTGCCTTAGTAGTTTTAAGAAATTGACTCCCCAAACTGCTTTATGCTTTCTTTTCATGTACTGGGGATTGAAAATCCATTTTGAAATTAATTGGGTAATAGTCACTTTGAGGGGTCAGAATGATACAAGGTGTTGAACCTCTTTTCTGTGTGGCTCCTTCAGACCAAAGACTGCAACGTGGTAGCCTCCAAGCTGATGTTTCTGTTGGATGACCTGCTCTGGGTGCTGACTGACTCGCAGCTCAAGGCTATGATGAAGTATGCAGAGTCACTGAGCGAGGCCATGGAGAAGTCAGCCCAGCAGAGAAAGAGCCTGGCCCCTGAGCCTATACAGGTTAGAAGCAAAACCCTTGGTGGGGCTGGGGAGATGGTAGGCCAGAGGTAATTTATACCAACATAGGTGGAATCTAGACTTTATGTAGCTTATTTAGGGGACTTGTCATTTACTTATGAATATGCAGAGGCTTTGCTTAGGCCTCTGATTTATTCATTTTTTTTTCTGTTCATTGGGTGCCTCCATTGTGTTCCATATACAGTGGATAGGAAAAGTAGAATAAGCCTCTTGTTCCTGTCCTTGGAGCTCTCACTGTTTTGAAATATGAATCGTAAATAAGTTCTTACAATATGATGTGATAAGTTCTGTAGCAAAGGAAAATACTATGCTATGAGTCAATAAAGACAAGGCTTCTAACTACCCAGGCTGAGAGGGCATTTAGGGAAGACTTGCTGAGGAAGTGTTTTAGCATCAGTCAGCTAAGTCCTGGGGAGTAAGAGCTTGGGGGGGCAATTCAAATCTCAGAACAGTATTCTGATAGTTACTGAACTAATTATAATTAGGGTTTTTAGAATTTGGGTTGCCAGTTAAACAGCAATGAGAAGGAAGGAGCACCTTGCTATAATGAATTGTGTTTTTCTTTATGGTAGACTGAAGATTTGAAAAAGCCTGCAGAGGAGTCTCTCAGGGTCTGGACTTCTTGTTTTTCTCTGTCACATGTAGATCACCCCACCTGCTCCCAGTGCCCAGCAGTCCTGGGCCCAGGCATTTGGTGGCAGCCAGGGCAGCAGCAGCAGCAATAGCAGCAACCGCCTCAGCCAGTACTTTGAGAATTTTGATGTGAAAGAGTCCTCCTACCATCTGCTCATCTCCCGCCTGGACCTGCACATTTGTGACGATAGCCAGTCTCGAGAGCCAGGTACCCTGTGAGGCCTGAGCCTGGGCTGCGTGGTCCATTAGTGCCTTCCACCTTGGGCAAAACTTGGGGAGGAACTGTGGAGTATTTCCTTTAATCACAGGCATTCCTTGAGCCTTACTTAGCCTTCCTGTGGTAGCTCTCTTTCTGTTAGTATAAGCAGTGCTCTTCAGCCGTTAGGGTGCAGCAGAACTGCCTGTAACACTTTACAAAAGACAGATGCCGGTGCTCTCCCCAGCCTTCACTTAAATTAGAATCTTCAAGGGCGGTGTCTGCACACTGCATACATTTTTTTTCCTCCGCAAATCCCTTGGGCAATGCTGACAAATGGTGTAAATGTTAGAAAAGTAAAGTCAAGTTTAGGAAGCCTTAGAATTTTCATATTTTTTGAGTCAATTTAAATGATTATTATGTGTAAATATGTTCTTCCAAAGCAGAGAGGTTATGTTATGTTTTTGTCTTGCTTTTATTTTTATTAGAGTAATTGATACTGCATACATATATATGTTTATTCAGAATGAAGAAGTAATTGACTGTTTTCTTTCCTTCTTGAGACTTGAGGAAATCATTTAACTACTTGCTTAACTTCTTTGAATTTCTTTATTTATGAAATTACGAGGGCTGTCCAGAAAAAATTCAGCCATAAATGCCTCTATTTTTCATATTACATGGCTGGATACTTTCTGGACAACCCTTGTATATCTTGTTTACCTCACAGGTTGTTGTCAGACTCAAGTGAGATAATATATTGAATTTTGAGGACCTTAATCATAGGCAAATATTAAATATTATTACTCTGATGCCTATTTTTTTTAATACTCTGTTTTCTCTATACTTTCCTTTGCCACCAGTTCATGATTTTTAAATGCTCTCATATGGTAGGTTTGTCTCTTGCTGCCCTATCTTCTCTGACTGTTATGCTTGTCTCTTAAGGAGACCTAGACTGACTTTCCTTGAGGGGACCTACCTTTTCTTTTCTTCCTGGGGCATTGCCTCTCTTGCTTGGCTATTACTTGGTCTTGAGGTGACTTTAGCTCCCCTCTACTCCCACTCAGAGATTACTTTTGCCACCACAGGAAATAAATTGCTCACTGGTTTGCCACTCATTCATTTCGGAAGTTGGTTGTTAAAATGATTATTATTTTGTTTGGTTGTTTCTTCCAGGTATTACTATAAAGGCTTTGGGGTTTTTTTGGTTTGTGTTTAATCCTTTCAGAAGTCTTTATTAAGAGTGCATTGTTGAGAGTTTCACCCTCTTGCTGATGAGAGGTTTAGAGCACCACACTCTTCAAGGGGTGGGGCCCTGTAATCCACACTATCATGTGAATGACTGTAGCCTTCCCTTCAGCCCCATTTATTCATTAAACTAAATTAGTCTACTCAGAATTTATGGAAGTTTTAGAGAAGATATTTTTAGATGGAGGATAGCTCCTAGCCTACCATATCATATGTGGTATATGATGCTAAAGGAGCAAGGAACAGGAAGAGTTCTTGTGACTTTGACTCTTTTCCTTGAATTTAGAAAGAGAGGAGAAGGAAGAGCTAGGTGCTGCAGAAAGGGCATTAAAATTCTCTGGAGTTGTTCTGTCCAGTGTGGTAGCCACTAGTCACATGTGATTGTTGGACACGTGAAATGTTGATCCAAATTGATATGTGCTACAAGTGTAATATATATGCAGGCTTTTGAGGATACAGTATAAAAATGTAGTGTAGAGTACTTTGATAATTATTTTCATATTGATTATATGTTGAAATGATAATATCAGTATATTGGTTTAAATAACATTATTAAAAAGTAATTTCACTTTTTAAGAAACTTCATGTGGCTACTAGAAAATGCAAACTTACTTATGTGGCTCACATTATATTTCTATTGGATAGTATTGCTTTACCACTTTGTCTAGTATGGTAGCCACTAGCCACATGTGGCTATTTAACTTAAAATTTAAAAAAATTTAAATGAGTTCCTCATTTCTACCAGCCATATTTCAACTGCTCAGTATAATCTGTAGACCATAGAAGATGTCCATCATCACAGAGTTCCTTTGGACAGTGTGGCTGCAGAGACCTCTTGAAGGCTACATCTACCTTCATTTTCATTACAAGATGATATAGCCTAGGTATTGGGGCCCCTGACTTACATGCTCACATATCCCTTGGTATTAGAGGTGAAATTACTGGAAATTGGGTGGGTTGTTTGGGGCAACTTTGCTTGGATTAGGGCTGTACTGTCTCTTAAGCTCAAACTGGATCATTGACCTGGGTCTCAGCAATAATATTTTTTGGGTTTGACACAAAAAGTAAAGGCAACAAAAGCAAAAATAAGCAAGTGGGACTACATCAAACTAAAAAGCTTCTGCATAGAACAGGAAACCATCAACAAAGTGAAAAGGCAACCTACCAATTGAGAGAAAACCTTCGTAAATCATATATCTGATAAGGAGTAATATCCAAAATATAATACAACTCAATAGCAAAAAACCAAACAATCCAATTAAAAAATGGGCAGAGGATCTAAATAGACATTTTTCCAAGGAAGACATACAGATGCCAAACAGGTACATGAAGAGATGCTCAGCCATCCTGATTATCAGGGAAATGCAAATAAAAAAATCACAATAAGATAATTACCTCACAGCTATTAGAATGGCTACTATAAAAAAGACAAGAAAGAAGTGTTGGTGAGGATATGGAGAAAAGGAAACCCTTATGCACTGTTACTGGGAATGTAAATTGGTGCAACCACTGTAGAAAACAGTATGAAGGCACCTCAAGAAATTAAATAAAAACAAAATTACCATATGATCCAGCAATTCCACTTCTAGGTATTTATCCAAAAAAAAAAAAAAGAAAAAAAAAGAAAATACTAACTCAAAAAGGCATCTGCATCTCATGTTTATTGCTGCATTATTTACAGTAGCTAAGACATGGAAGCAGCTTAAATGTCTATTGATGGATGAATGGATAAGGATACACACACACACACACACACACACACACACACACAATATTATTCAGCCATAAAAAAGAAGGAAATCTTGCCAGTTGTGGCAACATGGATGGACCTTAAGTATATTTTGCTAAGTATAAGTCAGAGAAAGACAAATACTATATAATCTCACTTACCTGTTTAACCTAAAAAACAAAAAAGCAGAAAAACTGAACTCATCGATACATTGTACAGGTTGGTGTTTGCCAGAGGCAGGGGTGAGATGGGGAAATGGATGAATGGATTAAAAGGTACAAACTATTTCCAAAATATTAAATAAGTCATGGAGATGTAATATATAGCATGGTGACTATGGTTAATAATACTGTGTTGTTTATTTGAAAGTTGCTGAGAGAATAGATCTTAACAGTTCGATACAAGGAAAAGAATTTAACTGTTTATAGTCATAAATGTTAGTTAGACTTATTATGGTGATCATTTCACAATATATACAAATACTGAGTCATTATGTTGTACACCTCAAACCAATATAATGTTGTATGTCAATTACATCTAAATAAAAAAATAAAACTGGAACATCCCACACTTCAGAGGCTTCAGAGAGGAGGTTGGTGGGTTGGTGGGGAACAATGCCACATGCTCCTTAACTGCTTTGCCTCAGGATAAGGCCTGTGAGCTCCAAACTTTGTTTCTGTCAAGGCTAGGCTATCCTTTTCCACCAGCTCATTGGAGAATTTTCATTAGTCATTCATGTACATTATTTATCATTTATTCTCATATGTAATTATGTTTTTACAATTAAATATGTTGGTGATTGATAATTATATTTGATTTCATTTCTAGACAGTGTTTTAATATGCTCAGTCTGTAGCTTGTTTTTTCAGCTCCAAGTAATTCCAACAGAGGGCGCATGGCTGTGAAACCCTCTCCCTCCAGTAGCCTAGATCATGCATTTTTAACTAATATTACCTGCTGGCATGTGGAAAAGGACTCTTTTCGTTTGAACAGCTTTATTGAGATATAGTTCACATACCGTACCGTTCATCCATGTAGAATATACAACTCACTACTTTTAGTATGTTCATAGGGTTGTGCAGTCATGTCTACAATCTAATTTTAGAGCATTTTTGGCCCCCTTCAAAGAAATCCTGTATCTATTAGCTGTCACTCTCCATTTCGTAGTCTTAATCATCCACTGATCTATTTTCTGTCTTGATAATTGCCTATTCTGGACATTGAAATTTGATTCTTTGTAGGGGGGTGGGGTGTGTGAAAAAAATCTCCCAGTCCTCCAAAGCTTAATCCTGCCTGACAAAATGTTATTCCTTAGTCTTTAATTGCCCTTGTTGGATTCGCTTGGATATCACATGAGTAGCATTAATGTTGAGTTCAAGGGAGATACACAAAATGTATGGAAGATCAGTACTACAAACTATGGTGAATTGATGACTGTGATTAGAGGACTTTCTTTCAATCAGTTACTCAATCTCAAAGTCACATGGTGTTATTTTAAAATTTATATTTTAAATGCAGAATATAAACCAACAGGGTACACCTCCTTCAGGTAATTATATTTTAATTGCAAATAACAGTAGATATAGAAAAAAACTTCTAAGAAATGTTTTATTATTGTTGTTGTTATGAACTGATTCATAATATGTACATGTGGAAAAATCCCTATTTTTCCAGTGGTCAGATGTTTTGAACTTGTAGTGACTGAACCACAAAAATGGCTGACTCTACCACTAAGGAAATTAAATGTGAAAGATACTTAAAAAAAAAAAAAAAGTCACATGGTAAGAGGTGGCCTGCACAGGCCTATTGGCTGCCATTGACTGCCTTGTCAGTGTTGTTTATATTTGTTCTTCAGTACTTTTGTGAATTGAATTTTGAGGATTAAATAAAAAGTTATATTTTATTATTCAATTCTACAAATGTTATTTAACCCATTATTTAGTCATGTGCTGAAAAGAAAAAATATTGACCATATCTGAATGAATATCTAGCAGCAAGTTAAAGATTATTTTTTCATATTAAGCAAAGGTTAAAATTTAAGTTCACTAGGAGTTCCCTGATGGTGCAATGGCTAGGCTTTGGTGCTGTCAGCGCTGCGGCCTGGGTTCGTTTCCCAGCCAGGGAACTACCCACATAACCAAAAAAAAAAAAAAAAAAAAAATTAAGTTCACTAAATATAATTTTAAGAAATTAATTAAAAATTTCAGTTGTTTTACTTTTGCTAAAAAATAATTTTGAATAATTAAAAATTTGATTATATTGCTGTTATATATTTATATAAAGTGAAAATTTGCATATGTAATTTGATACAATTTATATAAGTAAATAAATTACATTAAAAGTTACTCAGCAAACATAGTTATAAAGTTAAGTTAAATATTAGCTTTAAGTTTTTTAATTTAACTATTAACTTAGAGGAATTATTTAGCCTTAACATGTATTGAATAAAAGGAATAAGCTTTATACTTACTATTTTTATGTATAAAGCACAGGTAGACATGAGCACATATATAGTATATCTGAGGTATTAAAATTTCATGGAAGAGGCAATTAGGAAAAAAATGTGTAAAAAGACTCCTTAGAGAGTAATTATGAAAAAAGATTGAGAAACGAACACACTGGTGTAGGGGTATCCCTTGGTAGGATGTTGATTAGTCCAGAGCTTATGATGGTGAGATCTAGATTGGATGGAAAAGACCCTCCTGATTCTAGGTGTATCAGCTTATACCTAGAGGATCCCATGGTATTTCTCTTCACCCTAGTAAGGGGCAGAATGGAACTGCAGAACAGGGTAGGTCAGACATCCCTACTCTTAAAGTCTAGTTGGAGAGATAAGGTAGAAACATGGAAAATACATTCATTTAGTAAGGCTTTAATGTAAATTCAAGAAAAACATACATTTGACTTATTGCTAAAAGTTCCAACTTACCTACAATATTCTGTATGTGTATGTTTATTTTGTAGTGTTCTTGTTAGTGCAATAATTTTAGTATTCCACAGTATTTTGTATGTACAGTATGTAATGATTGTCTAATATCACAGCTTTTGCTCTGAAGCTAGGATATGAAAGAAAGCAATATGGGCCGTGTGTTTTTTTTTTTTTTTTGGAATCTGGCTTATGCCTCTCCGGGTGTTGTGCTGAGGGACAACAGTACAACTATTGTTAGGATTGGGGGGAACCAATCAATCAAGGTTGTAGGATGTGTCTGTGGGAGACCTCAGAATTAGAATTCCTGAATCCTGAGTTTTATAGTTTCTTTTGCCTCTTTGGAAAACTGGTAGCCATTTATAGAGACAGTAGAGTATACATTTTTGATCTTTTAGAACACGTCTATTGACTGTTGCAACTTAAAAGAGGAGGGACTTGGTTTTGAAAATCAACTGATATTATGGTCTTTCAGGTGAACTGTGTATCAGACCCTCATGAGGACTTCTGATGATGCTTCCAGTTATATTTAGGCTTCTTTGTCCCTTCAGTTGCTACTAACCTTTATTTTTCTTTTATAGGTGTCTCTGTAAATAGACTCATGGGTGGTGCCATGCAGCTTACCTTCCGCAAGATGGCATTTGACTATTACCCCTTCCACTGGGCAGGTAGGAGAATTCTGAATTGGGGGGATGGTTCTAGCATGGCTCAGGTATTTAGAGCAGATTCCGGGGTTCACCCCTGACTGCCCAGCAGGAAGGTGTGAGGGATTGCAGCACACGAGGTATTGGAAATAGCCCTCTTCAAGAGGACATCTCTGGAATCTTTCAGGTCCATTATTGATGATTCTTTATCAGTGATGAATGGAATTAGGGAGAGAAGGCAGTGTTGTTTTTCATTCTACCCTCTGTCCCTTATTTCCACTGGATTTAAAACCTCTCCAGTAGTCCATAATCAAAGGTGGTAGTAGTCAGCAGCTGGCCTTCAGGAACCTTAGGGAAAAATCACCTGTGGTATCCAGAAGAACTTGAGTACTCTCACTAGACAATTTTTACTTATTCCAGAAAATTCTGGATGGGGGCTGAGGGATCAGATTCTGAGCTATGACTGTACCAACGTAAAGGAAAATTTGGAACAATGGATCATGATCTTGGATTACAATCTTTTTGCTTCATTGTTGCACAGGTGATAGCTGCAAACACTGGGTTCGGCACTGTGGGGCTATGGAAACTCGAGGCCAGTGGGCCCAGCAACTGGTGATGGAATTTCAGAATAAAATGGAGAAGTGGCATGAGGAGACCGGTCTGCAGCCTCCCTGGCACCTGGGGGTAGACTCTCCCTTCCGAAAGAAAGCAGGTGGGTTACGAGGAGCTGAAAAACTCCCATTGCTTAACCTCTTGCCATTTACCTTTGAATGTCCAGTGGCGATAAAGCACTGAACAAGCTAATCATCCCAACTTATTCCTAGTTAATTAATTATCTCAACTTTATCCCACAGAGTCATCAGTGACTTTTCTTTACAGCGTCCTCTTTGTTCCAAGGGATAGCTGTAATGTTGAAGGGAAATTGTCACCATCTCTGTTCAGTAGGCTGTTGTTACCTTGGTCTTAAGGAGAATATAATTTTTGAGTTCCATCCAGGAGCTAGATGGTGTTAAGCTCTCTTTCCTACATATAGCATTAATGATCTTAGGATTTTTACATTCTAATTCTATTAATAGTGGGAGTTGAATGTATCTGATTCTCTTTCTTTCCTTCTTATTTTTATTAAGATTCCCTCTCTAGTCCTCGAAAGAAGCCCCTTGAGAGAAGCCCCTCTCATGGCCAACAGGCTACCTTTCGGCCTCCAGCATGGAATCGCTTACGCTCTAGCTGCCTGGTGATACGTGTGGATGACTTAGACATCCATCAGGTAAGGAGCCCAGGGCATGGGGAACATTGGTGGAAAGGGATGGGGCAGTTCATTTGGAAGGCAACAAGTGTGAACTAAGTTTTGGAATTTGGGGGCTGCTTCCCTTACTTCTGGATGGATCGACACTTTTCTCTGTTTCTTTATTTCTTTTTTTAAAATTTTAAATATTTTTATTAAAGTATAGCTAACATACAATATTATAATAGTTTCAGGTGTACACCATAGTTATTCAACATTTATCTACCTAAAGAAGTGATCACTAGGGAGTTCCCTGATGGTGTAGTGGCTTAAGGCTTCGGCACTGGCGCTGTCAGTGCTGCGGCTTGGGTTCGATTCCCAGTCAGGGAGCTACCCACATACCAAAAAGCAAAAAAAAAAAAAAAAAATAAGTGATCACCGTGTTAAGTCCAGCAACCATCTGACCCTGTACCACATTACCACAATATTATTAACTATATTCCCTATGCTGTACATTACATCCCCATGACTATTTGGATGTCTGCTTCTTTCTGAGCATAGCTGCTGACATCAGAACTTGGGATTCTTTCTGTTTCCTCTGCATACCCTACTACAAACCTTCCATTGAAAAAATGACTCATAGATAGTATTAGGCAGGTGTGAGAATGCCCAGGATATGTGTAAAAGCACTATGCTTCCCAGGACAGACTTTGGAGGGATAGTAGAGGAAATCGAGGAAATTCTACTCTGGATGCAGCATAGATGCTGACAGTAATTTGTGATTGCATAGGTTTCTACAGCTGGACAGCCCAGTAAGAAGCCATCTACACTTCTTTCCTGTAGTCGGAAACTTCACAACCTACCCACTCAGGTCTCTGCCATTCACATTGAGTTCACAGAGTATTATTTCCCAGATAATCAGGAGCTTCCAGGTAAGCATCAGAGCTGGTCATTTTTACTGCCCAGCACATGCTCTTCTCATTTGTCAGCCTCAGGGCTACTACTCATGTTCTCGTTTGTTGTTAGGAATTTTAGGTGTTTCAGTTAGCTTAGCACACCTTTGTTAAAAACTCTGCCTTGTATAAATATGTATATTTGCTGTCTACATAGATAGTAAAATGAATATTAGCTGGTAGTTAGGAGTTGAGTTGACACTTTACACATGGTGATTCTTTTTTTCTCTGCTTTCCAGTTCCCTGTCCCAATCTCTATATTCAGTTAAATGGTCTGACATTTACTATGGATCCTGTCAGCTTGCTCTGGGGAAACCTCTTCTGCTTGGATTTATACCGCAGCTTAGAGCAGTTCAAAGCTATCTACAAACTGGAAGATTCAAGCCAGAAAGATGAACACTTGGACATCCGACTGGATGCCTTTGGGTTGAAGGTAGGGAGAGAGTGGGATTTTTGTTCCCTGTTGGCAGCCACAGCTACATTTTTCCCATTGTTATAATGTAGGGTTCTACTCTGTTCTTACATTTGATAGAAGTAAGAAAAACAGTTTTACAGCCCAAATGGTCTTTCATGTGTGTATAAGTAGTGAAATGTAGAGATACTCAGATGTCATTCTGAATTGGGTTTCATTTTCTCTCTGAAGGTGAGCTTCCCGCTGGAGAAGAGAGAGCAGGCTGCGTTGCATCGGCCCCAGGCCCTTGTCTTCTCTGCATCAGGCATGACTGCCACCAATACACGTCATGCCCCACATTGTAGCTGTCCAGACCTCCAAAGTCTCTTCCAGGGTTTTGCTGCTGCTGAATTCTTTCATTCCAATTATGTTCACTTTCCTAAGGTCCCAGGTGGCTTTAGCCTTCTGCATATACTTTTTTTGCATCATGCCTTCCAGATGGATTCCAGCCTCCCTCAACCTAGTACTCTCCCTCCCCAGAGGCCTAAGGCTTCCCAGGATCTCTGGTCCATCCACTTCCCCCAGATCTCCTTGGACTTTGAGGGAACAGAGAACTTCAAAGGCCGCACCTTGAATTTTGTGGCCCCTTTCCCTTTGTCCATTTGGGCCTGTCTGCCCCTCCGCTGGCAGCAAGCCCAGGCACGGAAGCTCCTTTTGGCTGCAGAAGGGAGGCTAAAACCATCGGCCAGCTTTGGCAGTCCTGTTCAGACTGAGGCCCTTGCCCCTGAAACTGTGTCCCATCTGAGGTCAAAGACTGAGCATGATTTGAAAAGCCTATCGGGTCTTACAGAAGTCATGGAAATTCTGAAAGATGGCAGCGGTGGTGTGGACAGCAGAGGGCCTCTGACACAGCTGGAGGATGCAGCAGATGTTCACATGCTCCTACACTCCCCTGCACATGTCCGTGTGAGGCTTGACCACTACCAGTACCTAGCTCTACTCCGCCTGAAGGATGTGCTACAGGGTCTTCAGGAGCAGCTGACTAAAGATACAGAGGCCATGACTGGCTCACCCCTGCAGGACCAGACAGCGTGCATTGGGGTCCTCTTCCCCAGTGCTGAGGTGGCTCTGCTCATGCATCCTGCCCCTGGTGCTGCTGAAGCTGAGTCTGCAGGCTCAGATACCACCAGCCTTATAGATTCGGAGCTGTCTCCTTCAGAGGATCGGGAGCTGAAGTCTGATGCCTCCTCAGACCAGAGCCCAGCAAGCCCTGACAAAGTTCTGGAGGAGAGTGGCCTTGAAAGTGTGGCTACATCCCAGGATGGGCCACTGCTTCTCCATAGCAATGGAGAACTGCAGGACTCAGATACTGTGGCACAGCAGTTGGCAGGGAAGAGCCATGAGGCAGTCGATTCCCTGGAGGCCAAGAAACTGAGCAGAGACCAAGCACTCAGTTTACCATCTGCGCCAAAACCCCTCAGTGGCAGGGATACTGCTGTGAATGGACAGGGTGAGCTCATGCCCTTGAAGAATATTGAAGGAGAATTGTCAAATGCTATTCACATGACCAAGGATGCTACCAAGGAGGCTCTACATGCCACCATGGACCTCACCAAGGAAGCTGTGTCCTTGACTAAGGATGCCTTCAGTCTGGGCAGAGACCGAATGACCTCCACCATGCACAAGATGTTGTCCCTGCCTCCAGCCAAGTGAGTGGTTCTCTGCCTCCTTCAGTCACCCCATCTCTTCCTCCTAGGTGTGGTCAGTCATTGGACATATGGTCTCTTACTGTGTGCTTTTAGATTGGGAGGCACCACATGGTCCAGTCCAGAAGAATGCATAAAATGGCCTGTGTAGTGTAGCAAAGCCACTGCAGGGCAGTGGGGGAATTTTCAGACTCCTTGGAGGATCTAGGTACACCAATTGGAGAGACTAATTTTCAGATCACATCTAATTCTGTGATGGGGAAGAACCAGAAATTGCAATAAAATAACACAAAATCCCATGGATTTTCCCATGCCTCCACATATGGTACCCTGTTCTTGGGAAGTTTTCAAGTCAACATTTATTGCTTCTTAGGATCAAATTATCTCTTTTACCTAGTCATATTATTGATACAGACGTGCTATATCAGAATATTAATACCTGGTATCTGTATGATAGTTTATTCTTTAGAGTGGCCTCTCATGTAATATTTTGTTTGATTTGATCTCCCTAGCAACCTGGTGAGGTAGCTACAGATATTTGTATCCCTAGTTTATAGCTGAGGAAACAGGCTTCACAGAAGATGCGTGCATGAATCCTGTATTGGGGCTAGAAACCTGGGGCTTTGAACTTGCTCTTTCTGGTACATCTATCAGCTTCTGCCAGAGTAACAAAGAAGGACAACTTGCATCCACTTCTTCAGCAACATTATTTGAACCATATTGTGTTACAGGCACTGTAGTAAGCACTGGAGATACAGTAGAGAGTAAGCAGAAAGACACAGAAATGCAGTCAAAAGAGAGGAAAGGTGTAGATCTTCCCATTCGACGCCTTGTGGTTTTAGGAAAGATAGTAAAGTTTATGGGAAATCTTTGCTGGGACACTGTGGTTTGGGCACCATGGTATGAAGACCAGTGACTTTAGAGCTTTTGTCTAAGTGGACTGTCTTAAGTATGTCTCTCAGCATTGCCTGTGGGTGTGCTAGTACCTGCTAGGTAAGATAGTTTAGAATGAAGGAAAGAGGAAAACTTAAAGGGATGAGTGATAACAATAATTTTAGCCAACATTTACTGAGTGCTTCCTATGTGTCGGACACTGTTATATATACTCACAATATTAATCCGTTGAATTCTTGTAACAACCCTATAATGCAAGTACTAATATCACTCCCCATTTTACAGATGAGGAAACTGAGGCTCAGAGAGGTAAGAAACTTGCTCAAGATCACACAGCTTGTGAGTGGTGGGGCAAGGATTGAAAGCCTGGACTCCCAGTCACCAAGTGTGCTGCCTTTTCTAAATGGAGAAGAGTAAGGGAGATGGGAAAACAGGAGAGGTGGAAAAGAGAAAAGAAAGGTGTGTGATCCCAACTCTTTTTCAAACACTAACAGTGACTTCCTAATGTGCAGGCCAATGGCCTTTTCACAGTCCTCCCTGCCCTGCACTCCTTTGTGGCACTTATTCCTGCCAGCAGTTCATTCTGAGTGTGTGTGACCTTCTGAAGGAGAGGCTTTTCATTTTCCCTTGGCTGCACTCTTCTTCCATTTAACCTATAAATGTAACTATTACACAGAGCTAGACTGCCCATATCCTCATCACCTTTGTCATAATTTTTTTTGTGGGGGCGGGTAGTTCCCTGGCTGGGAATCGAACCCAGGCTACAGCGTTGAGAGTGCTGAAACCTAGCCACTACACCATCAGGGAACTCCAATGTCATAATTTTTATTTTTTAAATTATAAAAATGATTGTGCTCATTTTGTTGACAATGTAGAAAATAGAAGTATCTAGAAGAAAACATAAAGGTCATTTGTAAGGGCACTATCCAGAGGTAGCCACTATTTACATTTGAATCTGTTTTCTTCTAATTTTTATATGTGTATTTGTATATCCATGTGAATGCTCATATACGTATACATATTTAATATACACAAATACTGTTTTAACAATAAGATTGTAATATTTTTAGAGAATATAGAAAAGTCCCAGTTTTATTCACTTAGTGTTTTTTGAACATTTTCTCATCATTAGGTATTTGTGTGTAATTTTTAATTGCTCTGTTATATTCTAACAAATGGATATATCATGATATATTCATCCATTTCACTATCTAGGTGGGGTTCCTTTAGTCTGTTTCCAGTTTTTCTCAGGTAGAACCAATGCTGTGTTAAATGTCTTTATTTTGTGAACGTTACTCTGTATGCATTTAAATCTTTAGAATAAAAATCTAGAATTATTGGGTCAAACACTACCGACATTTTTTGGGGGGGGCGGGGGGAGGGGTAGTTCCCTGGCTGGGAATCGAACCCAGGCCGCAGCGTTGAGAGCGCCGAAACTTAGCCACTACACCACCAGGGAACTCGCACTACAGAAGTGTTTAAGGTTCTTGATGCATTTGCCAAACTTTCAGAAAATTTATATCAGTTTCTGCTTTTGAATACTTTCTCCCTATGTTACTTTATCCATTTCCTCCTTTCTGCTATATTCTGTGTTTTCAGGCCTGACTTCCCTTTCCTATCCTGCTCTTCATTTAAAACTTTTTTTTTAGTGGGGGCAGGGGTAGTTCCCTGGCTGGGAATGGAACCCAGACTGTGGTGTTGAGAGTACCAAAGCCTAGCCACTCCACCACCAAGGAACTCCCCTTCATTTAAAACTATCTGCTGCACGTATCTCCTAGCTCCACAGAGATCTCCCAAGGTTACCTTGAACCTCACACATATAAAACTAAATTTCTTATTCTTCCCCACACCAATTCTTGCTTTTTTTGGTAGCATCAATCTCCTGCTTATTCAAGCTCTACATTTTAGCCCTGCTTCTCCCAGTCATTTTTCAGATTCTGACAATTCCTAGAGCAGTGATTCTTAAACTTAATCTTCAGAGTCACCTAGAGGGCTTGTTAAACACACACTGCTGAGCCCTACCCCCAGTGTTCCTCATCTAGTAGGTCTGAGTTGGGGGTCGGAATTTGCATTTCTAACAAGTCCACCATTGATGCTGATGTTTCTAACAGGATGATGCTGAGGTGACTGCTGTAGGGAGTCTCACATCAGTTTTTCCTGTCTGCTCCCACATGTCAACTATGTTAATAAACTACTAATTGATTTCCTCATTGGAAGTCTTTCCTTTCTAGCTTGAAAAAGCCAGGTCAGACTTCCTAGAACACAGTTATCATCTTGTTACTTCCCAACTCTAAAACCTTCAGGCTTTTTCCTTATACACCCTCAATTTAGTTGAGTTCTTGGTGTGTAATAATCTATTATTAGGGTATATCCACATGGCACTTTACATTTTGTGATTGGTGGGGTGGGGCAGAGGTTGGTTTCCTGAGCTGGATCAAACCCAGGCCGTGACTGTGGGAGCGCCGAAACCTGGCCACGAGATCACTAGGGAGTCCCCCTTTTACATTTTTTTAATAGACTTTATTCTTTAGAGCAGTTTTAGGTTCATAGCAATATTGAGCAGAGATTTCCCATATACCCGCTTTACTAAGCTTACTGACACCTTGAATTTAGCCCAGTGAGACTAGGCTGACCCTATGTACCATTTGAAACGGAACAGTACCATTGTTTCCTGTCTTGTTTAAAACAGTACATCCGGTCAGCCTACCCTACACTTCATAAGTAATTTTTTATTCAGGGTTTTCTATAATCTGGCTATAACCCATGTGGTAAAATGAAAAGTGTACTTAGCAAGAAGGTAGGAGACTTGGGTTTTTCTTTTTCTTTCTTTTTTTTTTTTTTTACGTTTTTATTTTCCTTTTTATTGTTAGGTTTTTTACGTTTTTATTTTCCTTTTTATTGTTAGGTTTATTGTTTCCTTTTTATTGTTAGTAAATATTACATAGGTTCCAGATGCACAACTCTACAATACATCAAGCCATGTGTTGTGTTATGTGTTCATCACCCAGAGTCAGTTCTCTTTTCATAGCCACACATTTAACTCCCCCTCCCTCCTCTCTTAGTCCCCTTCCGCATATCCTCAGATAACCACTAACCATTAGACTATTGATTGTGTCCATGAGTTTTTGTTTCTTTGTCTCTTTCAGCTTCATGCTTCACAAATGAATAAAAGCACATGGTTCTTGTTTTTTTCTTGCTGGCCCACTTTACTTTGCATGATGGTCTCAAGGTCCATCCATGTTGTGGCCCCATTTTGTCTTTTGTCGCTGAGTAATTTTCCACTGCATGTATGTACCACAGCCTTTCTAGCCAGTCTTCTGTCAAAGGACACTTTGGCCACTTCCATGATTTGGCCACCGTGAATAGTGCTGCTATGAACATTGGGTGCATATATCTTTGCAGACTAAGATTTTCAAATTTTGGAGGTAGATACCCAAAAGTGGGATTGCTGGGTCATATGGCAATTCCATTCCCAATTTTCTGAGGAACCTCCACACTGTCTTCCACAGTGGATGTACCAGTTTGCATTCCCACCAGCAGTGTGTGAGGGTTCCTTTTTCTCCACACCCTCTCCAACACCTCTTATTCCTTGTCTTGTTGATAACAGCCATTCTAACAGGTGTGAGGTGGTATCTCATTGTGCTTGTGTGTGTGTGTGTGTGTGTGTGTGTGTGGTTTTTTAAGTTAGACGTATTGAGGTGACATTGGTTAGCAAGAATTGTATAGGTTCCAGGTGCGTTGTCAACTTGTTTTGTAGTAAGTTCACCACCCAGAGAGAGTTCTCTTTCCATCACCACATCTTTAGCTCATTGTGGATTTGATTTGCATTTCCCTAATAGCTAGTGAAGTTGAGTATTTTTTCATATATCTGTTGGCCATTTGTATGTCTTCATGGGAGAAGTACGTTTATGTCCTCTGCCCACTTTTTAATTGGACTGTTTGGTATTTTGTTGTTAAGTTGTAGTTCGTTATATATTTTAGCTATTAGCCCCTTATCAGAGGTGTTGTTTGCAAATATTTTCTCCCATTTGGTTGGCTGTCTCTTTGCTTTGTTGATGTGGTTTTTTTTTCCCTGCGTAGCTTTTTAATTTGATGTAGTCCTATTCATTTATTTTTGCTTTTACTTCCTTTGTTTTTGAGTCAGGTTCACGAAGTCCTCCTTGAGGCCAAGGTCTATAAGTTTAGTACCAGTGTTCTCTTCCATACAGTTTATTGTTTTGGGTTAGGTTTTTTTCTTAATTCCACCTTTAACTGTTACCTTGAGCCAGTTTCTTCATCTGTAAAATGGGAGGGTAGGATTAAAAGGTCTTGAAACACTTCTTTTCCCTATATCATGCCTTTTTAACTTTATCTTCTACTGCTTTTCCCAACAAAATCTATGCTCCAGCTGGGTTGAGCTACTTACTGCCTCTAAAAGTACTTTTTGTTTTCTTTGTTTATGCTGTTTCTTCCCCATAGAATGCCCTCTTCCAAAGTCCTTCAAGGACCCACTCAAATGCCATCACCTTCCACAAAGCCATCTTGATCTCCTTCCCCTTATCCTTTCTCCTCTTTAATATTGCCTAGCCTTTGGCTTGTACTCTGTCCCTCTCTTATGGGGTGTGTAACTTAGTCTCGTATTAATGTTATATACATATGACTCCTCTCTCCTGATAGATTATAAATTCTTTGAGGACAGGATGTCTTACCACTTTATTCACCTTCTACCTTTGCCCTGTGCCTAGTAGGGTGCCTTGTATGCAGAAGTTATTCAGTAAATACTTGTGGAATGAATGCACGTGGCTTCAGGTGCCATTCATTAGTACCAGGACGGGAGGCCATTAGTTGGTCTCTTCCCTGTATGGGATGACCTTAAATAACCTTGACATTTAATGTTGATACGGAAGAGCTACTTATGCAGTTTGAAATGCTGGAATATGAGTATTCAGCAAGGCCAGGTGTTGAAAAAATGGTGTTGTGACCCCTATAGCAGGTAACAGTTAACATCAAAGTTTATGTATACAATAACTGTTTTGGCTGAAAGGGATGAGTATTGCAAGGGGACAGAACAACGTTTTCTAAGCCACATTTGTGGGTTTTGTTTTTGTGTTTTAAACAGGGAGCCCATGGCCAAGGTAGATGAGGGAGTGGTAGCCACAGTGAGTGGAGGTGCTGCACGACTCCGACTTTTCTCTGTGAAGAGGACCGTATCTCAGCAGTCATTTGATGGTGTCTCATTGGATAACAGTGGCCCTGAAGACCGGATTTCGGTTGACAGTGATGGCAGTGATAGCTTTGTGATGCTCTTGGAGTCTGGTAAGTAGAAGCAGAGTCAGGCAAACTTGTGGAAATCCGGAAGGGGTTCTTTTCGCTGCCTTTTTTCAGACTGGCAGGATGCCGATGGAGCTGAGACTTGATAAAATAGATAGTTTCTTAACCAAAATAAAAAAAAGAGAAATTTTCATAGATTTGTGGCTATAATTTTATCCCCACATCGTCTAGGTTATTGGTTAGTGCTTGACCTTTTACCACAAAATAAGACTCAGACCAAAGGAAAATGCTAGTCTTAACAGCCACTTAGCTGTGGCAGTAGGATTGATTTTGTGGCTGGTGTCTCAGGGGTGTGTGTGTGTGTTTGTTTGCCTAACTATATTTTATTGTTGGAAAACAGCTGGGAGATTTTTGTCTGTAGTAAAATGAATAACTTTTAGGAATTATATAAGTTACCACTGGAAGATACACTGGTTCTTTCAGCTTATTGAAATGGAACTTTTTAAATTGTCCTTAAGAATGTGTAAATGAAAAGAAAAGAAAAAGAGAATGTACTTATTTCTTAAGCTGGATGGTGTGAGTCCATGTTTGATTCGTTGTTATTATTTTTTACTTCTTACGATAAATTTCAAATACATATATATATAAGTAGACAGAATCAAATAATGAACCCTCATCTACCCATTAACTAGCTTCAGATATTAAGAACTCATGGCCACTCTTGTTTTGTATATACTTCTGTGTCCCTTATTATTATTATTATTATTATTATTATTATTATCATCATCATTATTATTATATTAATTTTTTTTTGTGGGGGGGGGTAGTTCCTTGGCTGGGAATCTAACCCAGGCCGCAGCATTGAGAGCCGAAGCCTGGCTACTACACCACCAGGGAACTCCCTCCCATATTGTTTTGAAGTAAATCCCAAACATATCATTTCATCCATAAATATTTTCATTATGTATCTCTAGAAAGTACAGACCTTTAATTATGGTTAAAGACACATAAAATTTACCACCTTAACTATTTTTAACAAATTCGATTGGCATTAAGTACTTTTAAATCATTGTGCAGCCCTCACCACCATCTATTTCCAGAACTCTTTTCATCTTGAAAAAATGAAACTCTATACCCATTAAACAATAATTCCTCATTCCTTCCTCCCCAGTCCCTGGCAACCACTGTTCTACTTCCTGTCTGTATGAATTTGTCCACTCTAGGTGTGTCTTATAAGTGGAAGCACACAGCATTTGTCCTTTTGTGACTGGCTTATTTCATTTAACATAATGTCCTCAAGGTTCATTCATATTTTAGCATGTGTCAGAATTTCCTTCCTTTTTAAGGCTGAATAGTATTCTAGTGTATGTTTATACCACTTTTGTTTATGCATCTGTCCATCCATGGACACTGGAATTGCTTCCATTTACAGACTTTAAAATTTGACCAAATACCATCATCACAGTAATTCCTTAAATTCATCAAATATCCAGTTAGTCTTCAAATTTTCAGTTGTCTTATAATTGTCCTAAATGTTTTATTTTTACAGTTGTCATTTTTAGAGATTATATTTGAACAGAATTTTGTGACTTTCAAACTCATCTGTTGTCTTTCTTTTGCAGAGTCTGGTCCAGAATCTCTTCCACTAGGATCTCTTCCAAATGTCTTGGACAGTGCCAGTGTTCAAGGGAGCCCTGTTGTGGATGGTTATGGCCAGGGGTCACCAGAGGCCAACAGTTCGGTCTCACCTAGTGGGGAAAACCTCAGTCTTCACCCGGTCAGCTGCTGTCCTTTTTTTCTCTGCAGAGGGTAGGCTCCAGGCTGGAGGCTTGGGACTCAGCTAAGAGAGTCTCTCCTTTTACAGGTCTCAGTTCTGGTTCTGAAGGTGCATGAAGTGTCTTTTGGGATTGAGTTACGTGGTGAGGACCTGACTGTGGCCCTGCAGGCAGAGGAACTGACCCTCCAGCAGCTAGGTACCATGGGACTCTGGCAGTTCTTGCACAGACAGTGCCCAGGTAAGGATGACAGCCATTCCAAGAGAGCTAGTGGGATTTATCTGGGGCAGCCATAGCTTAACGTGCTCCAGACTAGGCTGACCAGACGTTCTGTTTCAAATGGTACATATGGTCAGCCTAGTTTCACTGGGCTAAATTCAGGGTGTCAGTAGGCTGACTGACCATTCGTACCATTTGAAATGAGACAGACTATTGTTTTCTGTCCCATTTAAAACGGGACATCTGGTCAGCCTCCTCCTGTCACTGTGTGCCAGAGGCAGCTGCCCTAGTGCCAAGCCCTTGGCCCTTCTCTCCAGTAGCCATTAGTGGGAGGAAGAACTCCAATGAAGACTCCTTGCGAGGAGTTTCCAGAGCTCTTTCTAGGGCTTTCCATTTAGTAGACTGTTCTCCATCTTCATTTCCCATGTACTCCTTAAGTTTATACATGAGGACATTGTCCGCTTATTTGTTTGTGTGGCTGCTAACATCAAATTATATCTAACTAGGGAACTTCTGTCATTCAGATTAAGTCCTTTGATATGAATTATCATTTATACTTTAAATGATGACAGAAAAAAATCTGGGCTTGTGCTACCTGCTTCATTTAAAAAAATTAAAAAAAAAACAGTTGGGTAGAATACTTATAAATAAATAAAGAATACTTATAAAATATATGTAAGGTATAAAATAATAACAGTACAGTGATTCCATGGACCCACTACCTAGTTTAATAAATAGAACAGTATTGTTCACTTTGAAGTCCTTGGAAACCCCTCTTCTTCTGCCTTTCTGTCAAAGGGAATTATGA
Organism: Lyroderma lyra; assembly: GCA_004026885.1. Classification (NCBI taxonomy): domain Eukaryota; kingdom Metazoa; phylum Chordata; class Mammalia; order Chiroptera; family Megadermatidae; genus Lyroderma; species Lyroderma lyra. Next base: position 34,103 of record PVJL010003031.1, on the reverse strand, counting down.
GATTCTGAATTTCTTCTTCCTGTCTGTCATAGAGAATTATGAGATCCTGAATTTTATATTTATCATTCTCTTGCTTTACTTTACAATTTTTCCACATGTGTTTGTTTTAGTGTATTATTTAGTGTATTATTTGCAAGCGTTTGAATTTTTCTAAATAGATTTATAGTTTTTATTTTTTTGTTAGTTGCTTCATTCAAATAACATGATATTCTTCAAATTCTTATAGGTTGTTGAGTTAGCTGTAATTCATTCATTTTCACTATGTAATATTCTTTTATATAAATATACTACTTTTTGCTTTTTCAAAAAGAGCTTTATTGAGGTGTAATTCGCATACTGTGAAGTTCACTCATTGTAAATGTACAATTTGATAAATTTTTGTAAGTTTGCAGTTGTCCAACCATCACCCTTAAATATCCCTTGTGATTATTACTCTATTTACTTCAGTCTATTCTGAACAGACATTTGGGTTGTTTCCAGTTATTTTGCTATTTTTTGCAAATAGGGTTGCCTTGCACATGTTACTTAGTATGCATGTTAGAAAGTGTCTCCAGGGTTATTGTCCTGAGGATATAATTTCTAGGTCATTAGGGTAGGTAGAGCTTTAACTGTACTAGATAATGCCAATTTGTTTTCCAAAATGGTTGTACCAGTTGGCAGTTATGTAAATATGTAAGTTCCATATCCTCGGCTATACATGAGATTGTTCTTTAGGGAGTTTTGAGATTAGCGTAGATCCTGCTTGGCTTTATCAGCGAGACTTCACTTTATATGAGAAGATCGACTTGAAGAAAGGAAGAGACGTTCAAAATGAGCAGAATTGAGGGTTCTATGTTTCAGAGCTTTCTCTTGGCCATTAGCAAGGCAACTTTCTATTGGTTCTTCACCTCCCTTCCACCATGGGCATTATAGCAAAATAGGTAAACCCACGGTTGCAGTCTGGCTGCCTGTGTTCAAATCCTGGCCTTGCTACTTACAAGTTGTATAACTTCGGGTAAGTTATTCTCTGTGCCTAATTCCTTCATCTCTAAGATGGGAATGGATAATACTTTTGACATAGCGTTGTTATGAATATTAAATATGTGTAAAGTGCTTAGAACACTACCTGGCTATTAATTAATGTTTTCATTCTATCTTCTCAAAGATACAAACATTCAGGGATTCTCAGCTTTGAAGACTAGCCACATCAGGCCAGCTGTGGGCCTTCGCTTTGAGGTGGGGCCTGGTGCAGCTGTTCATTCTCCCCTGGCCACAAAGAATGGCTTCCTGCATTTGTTGCTTCAAGATTGTGACCTTGAGCTGCTCACTTCGGTGCTCAATGGCCTGGGGCCCTTCTTGGAGGATGAGGAGATTCCGGTGGTAGTTCCCATGCAGATTGAGCTCCTGAACTCCAGGATCACCCTAAAGGTGAGGAACTTTGGTTTTTACCCTAGACTTTGTCAGGTATTGAAGTCTGACAGTGACAACTGTTAACCACTTGCCTTGTCACTGTAAAAGGTGGTGAGGATTAAATGAAGAAATGCAGATTAGCATTCTTTGTCAATGTTCTAATAGTACCCAAATATGTGTTGCTATCAAAAAGTCCTGGGTTCAGATCAGGAGACTTTTTCTGTAGCCCTAACCTTGTCTTTGGCATGCAGCATGATTGCAATCCCATTAGTTTATCTGATCCTCAGTTTCACCATCCCTAGAACGGGAGGCTCAGTTATGCCTCTCACACTTGGCAAAAATGTATGGATAAACAATGACATGAATGTGCTTCCAAATGAATGGTAGAAGCATGGATTGTTACCTAAATTGCTCTGAGCTGCTTGGGGGCATCATGAGGTTCCCCTTTTTCCTGCAGGATGATATCCCCCCTATCTATCCAACGTCTCCAGGCTCGGTCCCCATTACTTTGGCCATGGAGCATATTATGCTGAAGCGAAGTGATGATGGTGTGTTCCATATAGACGGTGAGTTGGGCTTGTCAGCCTCCTGGTTTGTCTCCTTTTTTTATCCTGTAGGGGAATAGGTGACAACCAGGAATTGTCTGTATGTTGGCAACAGTTTTTCATTTAGAACCTTTACTTTTTTTCTAGCTGCTGCTCATGACAGACCATCAGCTGAAGTACCTAAAAGTGAAAAGAGACAGCTCCCAAAAGAACAGGTGTTTTTGGTGCCCACTGGGGAGGCTTTTGGACAGCAGGTAAGGACCTAACTGAACAGTACCTTTCCCAGAAACCCTTAGTGGCTGTAATCGCAGAAGCTAGTAAACCCCAGAGGGCTGAAAAGGTTGCGTGTGCTGTGTGCCGCTGGGTGAGTTAGGCTCCTGACACCTAGCAACAGCTTCTAGGAGTGCTGACTAGAGGATAAATAGGAGCTGGAGGAAATGGTTGCTGATCACATATTCCACCTGTTGCTATCCCTGTAACTGATGAACTCTGAAGAGTGGATTAGGTTCTTAGAAAAGATCTAGTTGGATTCTCTTGATCATTGACCAAACTTGTGGATTTTTCTTCTTGAATTCTTCTACCTTGTTCCCTTACTGAGTTTTGTTTGTTTTTTGTTTTTGCAAAGTGTGTTACCACATCATTAACTATAAATTACCTATTGTTCCTCAGGTGAAAGACCTGCCTACCCTACAAAAGGAACTTACAGAAACTAAACAAGCATTGGCCTGTGCCAACCAGGATAAAGAAAAACTTCTTCAGGAGATTAGGAAATATAACCCCCTCTTTGAACTCTGATAGGAGCAGCTCAGCCATCTGTGTGCCAAGGAGAGAGGAGGCGATCACCAGCAATAGCACCACCTAGGACAGAAGGCACCCTCCAGGGTTGAAGGATGCCAGAGGGACTGGGAAGTGCTCAGCTCACTCCTTGCGACGTCCTTTGTGCTAGCTGTTCTAACTTGGGTGGCAGACAGGGCAAAGCATGACCACGTTCTAGGAAATGGGGCAGCTTTGTGTGTGGCTCAGCATCATATCTTGCCTTTTATAAAGTGTTTTGGTCCTCTGTACATGAGGTGGAATCTTCTCCACATTGTAGAGACATTTCACCACCTGGTTTCATCGCAGAGACATTTGCTTCTTCCACAACACCTATGTGAACAAGGGTAAGTACCTACCTTCTCAGTCACCCACAGAGCCACCAAAGATTCTGTATTCCAGAGCTTCCTGTAGCAGACCTGGAAAGTCCTTGGCTTGAGCTCTGGCCAAGGTAGTAAAGTGGAATAGGACCAAACAGCCAGCACGGTGGGAAGCCAGGAGAGGCACAAGAATAAGGAAGACAGTACCCTGCCTTTTTTTGGAAAGGGAACTGAGCTCATATCTTGGCTGATATTACAATCAGTTTTTCAGGGTTAAGCTTCCTTTTTGTTATGCTTTCATCATTGTGACGCTGTGGTAGAAAGTAAACAACAGTAATGGCTCAGTTGCATCACCTTTCTCTTCTGTAACACAATTTATTTGAAATGTAAGTCAAGAAAAAAATACTCACTCTGAGCTTGGTTGAGGGCATGATACAGTGGGCATCAATAGGAACCCCGATTCTGAGCCCCTGTTGCCTGCCTGGAGTCCTGTCTCTGTTCCATGTACCTCATAGGTAATTTCCTCTGTCTCCCTGGGTCACTCTCCCAGCTCTCCCCTTAGTGGTTTGGGAGGTGAAAATGTGTTTTAAACTATAACAGAAACATCTCAACTTGTCGCGTCTCACTCCCCTCTATCTCTGTGGCTTTTTAAAATCATGTAATTTGGACTTAAGTTAAAAAAACAAAACAAAACATACCCTTCAACCTTAACTAGGTTTTTTCCCCCTGTCCTGTGAAAGACCTTTCTTTTCTATCTAATTGTTCCCTCACACTCTGCCGTCATCCATACTGTTCTGTAACATACTTCAAGCTGTGTTGAATGGACAGAAGTGCAGATAACTCACCTTGAATTGGCAAGATGGTGAACTAGTGATTTAGTAGAGTCAGTGAAGTCTTACTCACAAATGACCTATTGAAAGATAAAATGGTTTCTTTTATGGGAAATCATGCCTGACTTGTATATTGTAGTTTTTTGAGTATAAAAAGAAACGTGTTCAAGGAGTAAAATCTATTCATTCAGACTTTCAAGGAACTTTTGTGAAGTTCTTCACTAAGGCAATTTAAAAAGTACCAGTACTATAAGAGTATGAGAATATTTTGTGATGCTTAGGAAACAAATTAGAGACTTAAGAATAAACATCTTTCTAGAGAAAATGTTAACAGAGGAAGTTTCCTACTGGTTGATGCTCCATTTAACCTTATTTAAGATTTTTATAAATACCCTAAAAGTAGGATATTACAATGCAATCAAATGCTGCTACTTCTAGGCATTGAAAGGTAAAGCAGAAGAAAATACAAAAAATTCAAAACTGCAGAACGGCCACAAGCTGGACTGTGAATACTCAGGAAAGTGACAGGTGAGGTTAGGTGTATATAAGTGTAAAGTAATGCACTTCTGGAAAAATCAACAGCTGATGAGACAGTGAGCTGTCAGAACTCAGGAAAGAAACCTAAGCATTGCTGAGAGGGAGGAGGTGTCGGGGTGTAGCTATGGCCAGAAGCCCAAGGCACCATTAGGAACGGCACATGGTGACAACACAGAAAATGGGACCTCATACTCAACCATGGTAATGTCTTAAATTTTCTGTGCACTTCTGGACCTTGTTTACAAAATGCATGGTGAAGGCGGAAAGGTCCAGAAAACAGCAAAAGTTAGCAGCGGGTGAAGGTACTTAGGTGAGGATACATCTTTAAAATGTTGACTCCAGTTCTGAAAAGATGAAAGCTGAGGGTAGTGTCACATCCACTATCCAGTCAAGAGGAAGGACATGTTCACCAGGTCCTGAAATACCAGCTCTCGGGCTCTACCTCATTGTCTTAGGTAAAAGAAAGCACTTCTCATAGCAAATCAGAGACTTCCGGAGCGCACTGTTCAAGGTGGTACTGGCATAAACTACAGATGGGTGCAGAAGCTTAAGAGGAGACCTTACGTGATTTTTGCCTCCCAAAAGGAATTATAGACTAGGCTGTTTTTTGGCAAAATGCAACTGAAAGAGTAAGTCCCTTCACGAACTCCCCATTAATGCTTCCTCCAAAGGCAAAATGGTGAACAAAATGGATCATGTGTCCTCTCAAGTGTGGATTTCTATTATAAAGTTCTTGGAAGGGGATAGGGAGATCCAGTAGCCAGAAATTGGAATTATTCAACCTGAATTGGTTTAAGATCACACTGATTTTCTTCCTGTCCTCTCCTCCGCATCCCACCATATCCCTCTGGCATCCCTCCATGTAAAGAGCATGTCTAATAAGCATTGCCTGGTATACCTTCACCTTAAGCTTGTGCTTGGTGGGAGGTAATAAAAACAAATCTGGGAAACACCAAGGCTAATCCCTTTAACATCTGGGCTCTCTGGAGCTCTTGTCCATGTGACAAATGGAGCCCTAGAATTTCAGACTTCTATTATATGGCAGCTTTGGCCATTGTGTCTTGAAATCCTCCCTCAGGAAATGTGGTAGGGTCATCATCCTATGGAATTTTAGTAAAAACCATCTTGTATAATAACTTCATACTTCTATTTCAATGGAGGAAGATTTTTTTTTTTTTTTCCATAATGAAGAAATGTGAACTGGTTGGTCCTCAGGATAAATGTAAAGGAAAAAATAGTAGTGTTAGCTCCTTTGGATGGCTTACTATATCTGCCTTGGAGCTGTGAGACTCTGAACAAGAAATAACAATACCTCAAGAAAATGTCTGGAGTGATAGCACTGCTATCCCTCAAAGACCTCAGCTGCTACACATGATCATTTCAGCTGTGAAACATTTACAAGTGTCATCTAGGATTGTCCAGATTTCCTGTTTACATGGACGTGCTAGATATACGCTTTAGTGCATATTGGACTGGTTTAAATCTCTTAGCTGAGCTGTAGGGATGGTTATCAATCTCAAATTGCGTTTTCAACTCACTGGAATAATTAACCTAGTGTCTTTGACTTAAGACAGAAGGCATCTATTCTTGTGATGGCTGCTTTTTGCTGTATATTTAACATGATCCTGATTTTGCCATGGGCTTCAAACTTTATGTACCCTTTTTCATGGTTCTAAAAGGAATGGTTTCTGTGTATGGAATATACAAGGGGTAAATACCACCTCTCACATACCCAATAACTTAAATGCTTCCATTTAACCCATTTACATTAGATTCTCTAAGGCTACTTCAGGAGGGTAGTAGAAAAAGAAGGTAGTTGGAAGTATTGCGATAGTGATATGGGAACTTCCCATTCCAAACCTTTACACTAAGGGTTTGTTATTTTTCTCCCTTAATACTTGCCTAAACTTTTAAAATCAGTTATAGTAACACAGAATTAAGGAAACAACTGAATACTGCTGCACAAGCTAGTAGGATGACATCTGGTTATTTAAGAACTGTAAAAGCAGTGTCATTGCCTTGTGATTTACCATGGTCATTACTAAGTGTATCAAGAGATTCTGGTGTGATGTATTATCCTCTTACCATGATCTATGGCTTCCCCCACCTTCTGTTAGAATAGGAATATTCCTGTTCACTTCTGGGTAGCTATGGATTGTTATTGTTGAATGGGGATCGATTTTCCCCATCTCTTACACTCTTGGATAATCTTAAACAGTGAGGCTTTGCTAGGTGGCCAGACTTAGGATGTGAACTTTCTCCTTTGTTATTTGTAAATTTCAGCCCTATCCACTATTTCAAATTGCAATAGGTATAGTTCCTATAACTGTTTTAAAAATTCCTATTAGAACTGATAGAATATCTGACTTTGGGTCCCCAGTTTATTAGTTTTTGGTCAAGATTTAGCCTGTGTCTTAAGAGCATTTCTTTGCGGAATGCCCCACTGATGTGTCTTTTCTACTGGCTAAGTACACATTTGAAGCCATGAGTTTTAATGTAAGATACTAAAAGTCAGATTTGCCCAACTGTGAGTCCAAGCTGTTTCTCCCACTTAGGGTGCTAAACAGAACTGGAATCTTCACTAAGACACATGCTCAGGAAAGCTTCAAAAGAGAACAGCTTCAAAACCCTTCTCCCTAGGACACTGATAAGAGAGGAAAGAATTCTTGGGGATTGCCAATTAATACTGTAGCCTTATTACTGCTAATCACTGTCAATAAAAGGTCATTCCATTCCCCTCTATTTGAGGAAAATAATGAGAATGTATCCAATGAACTGGAATATTGGTCAGTATTGGGAAATTTTAATGTTGCAATATCTAATCAAACCTTGAGTGTACTGGTTCTGTGAACCACCTGAAAAAAGAAAATTAAACTTATTAAACTGTATTGGTTGTGGTATGTCTGTTCATAGGAATACGAAATATGTGGACTTCACGTTGTTTTTAAGTGCTTTAAGTACTCTTAATGAGATAAATTTTAATGGCTCTAGTAGAAAATGGGAAGGGCTCAGATTTTCATAAAAAACCAAGACTAGTTTTACTTTGACACCAAAAAAAGGAATGATGAACTTACCCCCATTCCAACCAGTTAGACAGAAAATGAATAACACACAAGTTAGAAAATAGTTTAATGATCATTCACCAAAATCCATAGAAGAATCTTATATTTTTACAGGGACAACTATTCCACTACTCGTGCTGTCACCATGTCCTTCAAGTTAGAGTATCACTAGTCAAAAGTTTCTGGTTGTTTCATCTACTTAAAACCAGTTGTAAGAAACAACCTAAGTCATAGCAACTTCAAAGTGAAACTGTCAAAGTTCTCTTGCAAAGGTTTTCTCTCTGAAAGCCGCTCCCTGTCCAGAAGATGCTAAGGCCCATGGGCCTTTCTCTTCCAACTTGCCAAGAGACAGTTATTTAACTGTCTTCAAAATGCCCTAAGAGTCCCAATATTTCGTCAAGGCAATTAAGAAATAGGCTGCATGCCTTCTTTTAGGTGTGATGAATATCAGAGTTTTGAGAAAGACGTTAAAATCATCATGGAATCCTTGGAGGACTGAAATAGTAAAGCACCAGTATAGAAAGTCTCATGCAATCCAAAGTCTGGAACCAGTACTTCATTCAGTACCAGTCCTTTCTAGGCTTTGGTCTAGAAGAAGATGATTTTTTTGTGCTTTGAGTTGGGTATTTGCCCCTTTGACTTTAACCTCCGAACAGCTTCCCTCATATGTTTGGGTTGTAGTGGTGGCATTTCTCCCCACTTCTCACACACATCCAGTGCTAAACAAGGCAAGGAGAAATTTTTATTATCACACCAGAGGTTACTAACCACAATCCTTTTGAATCTATAATTCTCATTAACTCTTCTTAATCTTGCTAAGGAAATAAACCAAGACATTTTCCCTTCTTAAGGAAATGGTATGAAATGTACCATGTTAACTTTTATTTTAATATCCCCATCAAGCTTTATCATAGGCAACAGTTAAAAACTTAATCTTCTGTTAAAAAAAAATTAAACATTTCACCAGCTAAAGATTTGCAGCAGGCAGCAACCAGGTTCTTTACTTGACGGATGGAGGGCAGTTCCCAGGGGTCATAACATCAGGGATAACTCCTCACCATACCAGTGCGTGCTTTTCTTTAATCTTTACTTTTTGGCAGAAGAAATGAGCAAGTCTATAAGCCTCCCCCAGGATGGAAACTTTCAACAAATAATGGTCATGTTCTCCTGAATACAAGGCTGCCCCCATGATCAACTTCTAGTGAAAACAGAAACTATCACAGATGCCTTATTAAGTCCCTCAGTATATAATACATTCTTGAAAACAAGACTGTCACAGGTTCAATCCAGTATTTATACCAACACCACTCACCTTCTTCTACTACTTCCCCGACGAAAACCTTGGAAATACCAGACATAGCAATAACAACATTCTGAGACACAGAGGTGCCAGTGATGGACTGGATCAGCTTGAAAGAAGGACAAAGACTGTGATTAAGGTAGTAAAGGACTGCCTTTAGAAACACAGTGCCCACAAGAGCTCTGCACTAAAAGTGTTTACTAAATGCTGGATGCTGAAATTGAGATTAAAACAAGGATTTGGGTGTATAATGACCTGTTTGTCAGACCCTATCCCTGGAATACAAAATGGCAATAGGTCAGATTATTGAGGGGCATGTTATTTTTATTTTCCCACCTAAATGATCCACCAAGTTCCAAATGCCAATGAACATAACTGTTGAGTCTAGTTCAGTTGTCCTAGCTGGTGGAAATGAAGTGTGATAGTCCATCCTTACCCTTTTAATGGCTGCCTTAGGGAAAGCTGACCGGCGATACATTTCGTAACGGTTCAGCTGCTCCTCAGAAAAAGAAGAAACCAGGATTCTAGACAAAGATTCAGGTAATTAAGTTCACTTATAAGAAAGAATGCTTAAGAGATATTACTGCATTAATAAAATAAATTTTCAGACAATTAGAATTTTCAAGGGGTCAACAGTATTAGGCCTAGTCACCATGTGAAAAAAAATCAAGTATTCCTACTCTGAAGGAAATTGAGAATAAGTGAAACATAACTTCTTTTCTTCATTAAGAACTAAAAACTTTACAATGTTGGGTCACTGTATCTTACTATATAAATTGTGTTAACAGGATTAGGCTCTCCGCATAATGCCACCTTACTACACTTCACATTATGATAAAAATTTAATATATAAATTTATATTCAAACCAGTAGTTTTCAACATTACTAGATTAAGAGAGAAAATATTTATAAAATATATGGAAAAGGGTTAATACTCTATAGTAATTCTTTCAAATAAATAAAAATATGGTCATATCAATTTTTAGAAAATGTGCAAAGGACATAGATAATTTACAAAACTACCAATGGCCAATAAATACAGAGAAAAAAATTAACCTTCACTATTAAAGAAATTGAAATGATAAGATTAACATTTTTGATAAAGTGATAGACAAGTACTAAAAGAATGGTACTAATGAGGATGGGAAGACAAACTTGAACATGCTGAAGAGCATGAAGTAGAAACTTTTTGGAGAAGCATTTTGGAAATACATTTGAAAATATACTATTTGAACTAGCAATGATACTTCTTGTTGATTTTAGAAGCAAATGGACAAGTATGAAAAGATGTGCTCAAAGACACTCATCATAATGTCAAAAGAACGAATCCAAAACACCAGAACAGCTATAGAAATTGGTTTAATTATGGTTCATCCACACAGTGGAATACTATGCAGCTGTTCAAAACGATGACTTATGGGCATATTTGCAGACATGTAAATATTTAGCAATATATACCAAACATAAAAAAAAAAATCTAAAAAGGTATTTATCCAAATACATACCCTGGATAAAGTCTGAGTGGTGGGATTATGGGTGATTATTTTTTCTGTTTTTCTGTATTACCTGAATTATTTGCAATAAGGCCATACTACTATTATAATCAGAAAACATAATGAAGCTATTTCCATTTTGAAGAAAATTATAACCTAGATAATATAATTACTGACATGGAACACATTTACCATATGAAATATGAAAAAAAGTGATAACAGTATTTAATGTCTTTGAAAATTTAAATTTAATATACAGATGTATGGTATAGAAAATACCTTGGAGTATATATAAATATTCAGTGTTTATCTTGGTGGTAACGTATTTTCTTATTTATATTTTCTATGATACAACAATGCATTAATTGCTTTGAGTTTAAAAAAGAAAAGAAAATTAAAGGCCAAAAAATTTATTTGTGTGGTCAAGTTAGAGCCTTGCAATGGGGAAAGATCAGAAAGCGACTTACTGCATCTTTTGAATCTCATCTTCATCCACTTTCTGCTTCTTCTCTTTCTTTTCTTTGGTATCTATTTTCAGTTTTTTGGCCGCAGGAGTAAGTAATGATGAGTCTTCCCTTTCACTGGCTGTTAAATCTGAGATGTCTTGACTTTTGAGCTAAGAAGATAAAAGAAACACTATAGTATATTTGGCCTACTTTCCAGACTTGGGCAGGGTTAAGAACACATCACATCATTCTCATTACAACACAATAAATCCATTCATTCAGTAGTGTTTTGGTTCTAGGCACTGGCTGCACCATCAAGTGTTAAGTAAGATACACTATTTCTCCTAAATAAGTTTATAGCCCAGCCATGAAAAGAAAACCAGCTAAATAATCCAGTTTTCCAGCTTAGTCACTCATATGATCATAGCTCCAATATCTGTTTACAAGGGCAATAAAATGCCAAGAATCATGAAAACCTCCCTCTCTCTCTGGGCCCACTCTCCTGACCTCATTTAGAGGGGGTGTCAGAAAAGTCCTCTCTATCCAGCCAGCTCTTCTGCCTTTAATCTATAGATCTCTTCACTGGTGATGATTCCATATAGAAAGATTATTAAAAAGGAGACCTCTTCTAATCAAAAGTGTTTCTTTGAATATGGAACATTTACACGAGCTTCTCCCACATGTAGTAGTAGTTTCTTTCTAACTTTTAGCTCTACTGTTATGCAGGTATTTACTAGACTGGAAACTTTTCGAAGATAGGTTTGTCTCATCATTTATCTCTCTCCACGAAGGCATTTAACATAGTTTTACTCATGCTATGTTTAACATTTGTTTAATAACAAAAAAATCAAAATCCAAACTTCATTCCCTCAAACTTGATATAGAACCTAAAGATACAACAAACCAGTATTAAATCCTCATTAATGGGATTTAACCTTTGTTTTCCTTAAAGAGGAACTCACATTTAAACTTAGAGGAATATAAGGGGATAGGTAAAAGTGGGGGTAGTTTATCTTTAGCAGCCTTTTCAATTTCTTCTCTAGTTACTGATTTATACAAGTTTTCTAATCTCTTTGTGCTTCAAGTTGTTTTATATTTTCCTTTAAAATAAGCCATATTTTTCTTAGATTTTTCAAATTTATTTGGCTTAAACTTGAACATTAATTTTTTTATAACTTTAAAGATCTCAGTATCAGGATGTATAGCCCTTTCTTATCTCAGGTTGTGCATTTACATTTCAAATAGCCAGGTCTTTATCATTTCTTATGTTTTATAATTCATTAATCTCTACTTTTATTCTTATTAACTCCTTGTTCCTACATTCTTCTGGTTTATTTTATTCTTTTTATGGTTTCTTGAGTTAGGTGCTTATTTTCAATATCTCCTGCTTGTTAATAAAAATACATGTGGGTATGAATTTTTCTTTAAATAAGGTTTTGGTCATACCCTATAGGGTTCAATGTCGTGTTCTCTGTTAATTTCTTTAACCCAGAGTTATACAGAAACAGTTTAAAATGTCCAGGTGTTAGTTTTTTGGAAAAGGAGTGGGAATGGGAGAAGTTTTTTGTTGTTAAATTCAAGTTTATTGCACAGGATGTGGCCTATTATGATTTCTACTTTTAAGGATTTGTTGGGGTTTTTTGTGGTCTACCATATGATCAATTTTGAAGAGTTTCAGAAGCATCAAAAAAGGATTTTATCTTCTGTTGGGTGCAAATTTCTGTATGTAGTGAGCTCTTTATTGGACTAAGCTAATTATTATTCAAATCCCTTTTGTCCTTATTTGTTTTTAAGGTTCCTTCTTAAAATAGTTTTGTCACATTGTTCTTTTTCTAAAAGTTCTTACTTTATATATTTTGATGCAACTCCATGCTCTGAAAGGTTGTTTCCATCTAATCCAATGTCCTTTCCCGTGATCTCTTTAAGTCCTTTATTTATGGTCCTAAGACTCCCAAGATTCTCTCTCTAGAAATGGAACCTTGAGAACGCTGAGATTCTGGTCCCCCTGACATGATTGATGCTCAGCTAGGCAACACTGCTAATAAAGACTCTTGGACAGCAGCATCCAGGTCACTCGTAGCAGTTAAATGTTCCAAGAGAGTAAGAAAGTGACTAAAGCAGCAACTCTCTCAAAATCTCCCTTTAACGACTCTGCAGCCTATACTAACAACGTTATGCTTAAGCAACATCTACAAGAAACCATATTGCGGTGAAAGGAATACTAGGAATCCTGGGTTCTAGCTCTTGCACCGTCTCAGTGTGACCTTAGATCCCAGTTTACGCACCAGGAAAACCAAGACGCTATTTAAAATTACCTTACAAGTAGTTTTAACAGCTAAGGGCAGGGATTAAAAATATTAACCCAGTGTTTGGGTCTCTAGTTTTGTCTCCCTCCTATCGCCCACCCGCCTCCGCGACTGAGGATCTTGAAGGAGGCCCTTTGAGTTCGAATTGTCTTAGCATGGGAGGGATCAACCAAGAAGGTGGTCGAGCAGCCAGTAACAATCTCTGAGTACTCCTCTGGCCTTACCAACACATCTCTCCCTACCTCGCCTTCCTCAGCAGCAGCTTCTTTCAAGTCCCCATCTCCGTCCCCGTCAGGTTCCTCTGGGATTCTGTCCGCGTCAGTAGCCCCGGGACCCCCGGGAGCACCGGTCGTCTGGTCGGACTCCCCTGTCTCTCCAGCTTTTTCCGTGGGCGACTCGCAGGCATTATCCATCGCCTCCACAAAAAAGAAGAGGAGGTCGCGGTACTGTCACTCAGGAGCTCGGGACCGTGCGCGCACAGTAGCCCTTGAGCTTACTTCCTGTCGTCGCGCTGCGATGACATCACCCTTACCGCTCCTTGGAGGGTCAGTTTGAGGAGCGCGTGGAGGACTTCACGACTCCGTATTAACTGATTTGGTGGCGGTGGGGAGAGGGAAAATTGAGGGTACGGAGTTTAGTTTGTAGATATTCCATCCTGGAAAACGAGCCTTTGTAAAGTAGTGCTGTGTTGTTTATGGAACTTTTTCCTTCCCCGCCTTCTAAAAACGCAGTGTCATTTAACTCCTTACTTAATCCGCTTTCTTCAGAGTAAAGCTTGGGGACGGGAGAAAACTCAATTCCGTGGTACGCGCGTGTCGTGCTACGCAGTTACCTGGTGGAATTTCAGAGACTCATCCTCGTACATTTCAATTGGACAAACTGCGGTCCAGTGTTCACACGGAATTGCCAGCATTTCACTCCATTTATTCACTCCAAAACTACTTCGAACTCATACTTCGAGTCAGGAACAGTGCTAGTACCGGAAACAAAATAGACATAGTTTATACCCAATTACATGATTTTTCCAATTCAAGGTCAGGGGTGGTTTTGATAATATTAACCAAACCTTACTTTTTATGTCGGTTTGATTAATATTATCAAACGTATGGCGAAACGAATTCTACCGGGAAGGACGTCTTGGACTGTTTCACTTTAGGAGCCATTTCAGGAATTGTGAGCATGAGATGGGGAAATTTCTATTTAAAATTTTTCCTCTCATCCGTCATTGAGGTACGGGGCATTTTATTCACCTCGGAATCAATAGGTTCCCTCGTTCATTACATACTTTAATTTATGCGTGCTGAAAGAATGGAATAGGAAATGTGGGTGCGCGTTACCATATTTCTCTCTTTGTTTCTACACTGCCTGGACGAATTACCGTATTTCCTGTCCTGTGGGCTCCCAACCTTTAGGGAAGAAGAGCACGTCTGGAGGCGCGTACAGGTGGGCCCTGTTTATCGCTTTCCACCTGTACAGCGGGCGACCACACGGCACTTTCTGCTTGACCCTGGAGGCCTACCTCCGCACAGCCAGGTCCACTAGGCGCAAACCATAACCACCTGAGGTGACCGCCGAGCCCCGCCCAACTAGGTGGGCAAAGGGGCGGGGCGCGGTGACGCGTGACGCCAGATCCCGGAAGTGACGCGCCTGTGGGGGGAAGGCGGGGGGGAGGGGGGTGGTGTCTCCGGCCGGTTTGGGGGGTGCGTTGCCCGGAGACGGAAAGTTTGGGAGCCCGAGCAGGTTCGGCGGCAGCCCCGGGAAGGGGGTCCACGGGGCGGTGGCTCTGGGGATGGGGAAGGAGCAGGAGCTACTGGAGGCAGCCCGCACTGGGCACCTCCCGGCCGTGGAGAAGCTGCTGTCCGGGAAGCGGCTCTCCTCAGGCTTCGGCGGCGGCGGCGGCGGCGGCGGCGGCGGCGGCAGCAGCGGCTCCGGGGGTGGCAGCGGCGGCGGCAGCGGCCTGGGCTCCTCGAGCCATCCCCTCTCCAGTCTGCTCAGGTGGGTAACGCGCCAGGACTGGGAAGCCGCCTCGAGATCCCCGCTCTCCTGCCTGTCCCTTGGGTCCATAGATCGAGGGTCCTGAGACCCGGGCGAGGTGGGTTTTCGGGGGGCCCCCGGGCGAAGGCAGGTGGCCCATAGGGCAAAGGACTCCGGTGCGGGTCCGAGTGGAGCCGGGCTCTGTTCTTTTTGCCTCCTGACCTGGCAGCGAAGAATGGTGGGAGTGCCCAGGTGGCAATCTCCGCCGCATGGCACAACCTGGCTTTATCCTATAGGTTGCCTGCTGTCGTATCTAACAAGCCGCTTTAGAGCAATATATATGTATTTTAAATTTCCCTCACCTCTTGCAGAAACATCCACGTCTTGCAGAATCTTACTACTCCCCTGGAGTAAATTATCTTGATTCCCTTCTTTTGGGAACTTGGAACCTTCTACTAGGCTCTGCAAGACCTGGCTTTTGTTGTTTATATGAAAATTGTCTCTGGATTTATCACGTCTAAAGTGTTCTTTGAGCCCCTTTTGTGCTTGAAGCTCAAGTTCTAGTTCCTTGTAGTGAAACTCATTGGATTAGTCTATTAAGTGGCACATGCAGAACTTATCAGGGGGTTTATTCACCAAGAAATAAAGCTTTAGAAAGACGTGTTTAGAAAACTGAGGGATGCTTTAAACTTTTCCCAAGGTCTGTTGTTAAAATAAACACTTGACTCTGAGCTGTAAGGATTGAGAACGAAAAGGTTACTTTTGTTTGGCTTGGAGGAGGCATTGTCAGTATGAGTAAAATATGTTGGTTCAGCAGCACTTTCATAGCCTGTTTTCTTTTCCTTCCTTGTTCTTTTGAGGTTTCTAAGAAGTGGAAGTTCATTTAGAAATGGCTTGGTTTACTTTTGTTCCCCATTAGTTTATGTAACTTCAATTTGGGTGAGCTTGGATGAAGGAAGCCCCAGGCTTTAATAAATTGTTAGGTATTAAGCACTGAGTAGGAACCAAGCTCTATACAGGAAGATTTTAAGAACCATTGTAAGGGAACTCTTAGGGTTCTTTTGGGAAGGCAAATACCAGTACTGTTTGTTGCAATTTCTGCAGCCTCTAGGACAGTGCTGTCACACAGTTGGTACTCGGGATTGGTTGAATAAATAAAAGTATCATGGGATGATAGATTTCTAAATGGACTGGTAGTGGTTCTCACCATAATTGTTCATAGTTCAGAGAAATAAGACATCACTTTGGGATGAGATGGAGATCAGGCTTCCAGGAAGAGAGGAACTTCAGCTGGCTTTGGAGGAAAGTGAAGTAGAGTGAGTGTTTCATGTGGCCATACCATGATCAGAGGCACAGAGTGGGAAAGGAGACTTATTTGGTGCTAGTGGGATACTCGAAGAACTTCCTGCCTGAAGCCTTGAGTGGTTGGGCACAATTAAGGGAAATAATAATGGATATGGATAAACTTGCATTTTTCAGAGTGACTTTGTCTTTTTCATGTTTGTATTCCAAGTCCCTAGATCAGTGCCTGACAACTCACAAGTGTTGAATAAATGTACTTTGAATGCATGAATTGGGTTTTGAATCTTACTGGATTACTTTTCATGTTTCTGTACTTTCAACATCTGAGAAATGAGAGAAAGACTACACAAGTTTGGAGGCTCCTGTCTCTAATGAATTGAATGATACAGCATTTGGAGGTTTGCCAGAGGTACCTTAACATCCCAGTTTATCCTGCTGAAGTGAGAAACTTTCATGTATCTCCTGCCTTCAAGTGCAGGTCAAGTTACTCTTAGTGCTCTCACTCAGACATTGTTGAACTTTTGCTGAGGTAGTTAGCTGCTGTGTACTTAAGCAGGCCTAAGAGATCTTTGTTGAGCACATGTTTTTACTTGGGGCCTCATGTTACTATGTCCAGTCTGTCACAAAATGTGGGATGATGATGTCTCCATTCCCTTGAGTAAGAGTGTTAGCTCCTCCTGACTTGCATCTCTATCTGTTGTAGGGACGGTAGAAGGCCTACAAGCTGTCCCAACCTCTCATCCCTGTGATTCCTAGGGGCAGGGAGGATCTGCAAGGCACTTGTTACACTAGATGTGCCATTAATTAGAGGTGACTCTGGTTCATCCTGGTGAAAGATTTCTGAGCAGATGAGACCATGCATTTAAATAATCCCCAGGTCAGCATAGTGTGCCCTGCCTCTTTAGGTTTAGAAATAGTAGGGGGTGGGTCCACTGTGCCCACACTTCCCACCTCAGGTACCCAGGGCTGTTTAACAAGAACTGTGGAGTCATAGTTTCAGACTTGGCCTTTGAATAACCTGCCATATCCTACCCCCACTAATACTGCCAACTGCAGCCTCCATTTGTCCAGCTGTTTGAGTGACCAAATAAAGCTGGCAGGAATAGGACCTTACAGCTACAGTTGATGTAAGTGTTCTAAACTACATATGTGTTTGTCTGTTCCTGTGTGTATTCATCTGTTCATCTAGTCATCTATTCATGACTCCCCCGCCCCACACCCTACCCGTTCCACAAAAGCTCTGTGCTTATTCTTAAGCTACAAATTGCTCCTTCTCTGTCCCTTTTCTATTACACTGCTTGAGCTTAGGTCTTAACTTCTTAGAACCCTCCCTAATGACCCTGATACACACAGATCTCTCAGGCTTCTACTTTGGAACCCATCATCTGTAGTGTATAGCAGCTGGTTGGCTTATACCTTGTTTGGCTGGCTTTCACAATTCATTGCTTTGCCTGACAGTGTAACGTTTACATATAGTATGTTCTCACCAATTGAGAACATACCTGAAAGTCAGAAAGTCAGTAAAGAACACTTCTAGGTTAAAAAAAAAAGTTGTTATAAACTTCATGTCCTTTAGACCTTCTCTTATTTACTGTACATTCAGAGGCAGTATGATATTATGCTTAAGGCCACTTTTTCTGGAGTCACACTGCCAGGATTTATGTTCCACTGCCATCACTGAATCACTGACTAGCTGCTTGACTTTATACAAATTACTCAACCACTTTGAACCTCAATTTCTGCACCTGTAAAATGGGGATACTGTTGCCTATTTTATAGGTATTGCCTTAAATAATGTGCGTAAGAAACTTACCACAATTTCTGGCACATTGCAAGGCTGTTAGCCATCCTCAGCTCACTTCAACACATACAGTTTTGCCTTGCTGCATCTGCAATGGGCAAAGTACCCTGCCAGACACATTGCAAGTGGTGGTCTTTTTTCACCTTGGGTGTGTGTTTTCCAAGCCATGGCAGGTTAGAAACAGTGAGGGAGAGGACGTGCTCAGGCAGGCACATTAATGCAATTCACTTACCAAATGTTTACCCATTGTGTACATTGTGCCAAGCCTATTGCTAGAGGTACTGCAAAGTTTATCTTGGACTTGGCACATAGTAGGTATTCTATCACAATTAGTTTCTCTCCCAATACATGGTCTGTCCATTACAGTGTTTGTAGTAGTATGACATGTCAGTGTGATTGACAAAATAAGAGACAGAAAACTCAATTAAAATCTAGCATTTTCCCATCTCTTAGTAATTTGAGACTATTAATATAGATCTTTATAGCTCAATACACCTGGTTAGGCCCCAAGAATCATTGTACTATAGCTTAAAGCTATAATTTCTGTTTATGATGACTCTTAGCCATCAAATAAAGATTATATTCACTATAGCTTGTTAATGAAAGTAGGAAAAACATATTTTAGTTTTTTATCCAAAATGATTCAAATTTTTGTTACTTAAAAGGACAAGCAATAAAATCCTGCATAGTTACCCAAAAAGTCTAGTCCTACAGAGGTTCTGAAAAGCATGGATTTTACTTTATATAATAATGTCTCATTTTCTAGTTGTGAACAGATGCATGCCTTCAGTCTGTGGCTTGGAAAGGCACTGTGTTAAACTTTTTAACTCACGGTATTTTTTAGCCATGAGCACATAGCAGGCACTCAGATTCTCATGTGATGGAGAGTTTGTTATGTTTATGGTTATAGTGAAACTACTGATTTCCAGGGAAGCAACTTCTGTATGAAAATGCAGTAGATTTGGGTTAAAAGAGAATTCTATCAGTTAAGGAGCAAAAAGATCTGAGAAAAGGAAATGTTACAAGAAAACATCATATATTAACTTAAAACTATAAATTGAATTATGAACTAACTACTGATGATGTATGTGAATGCAAATATATGTGAATGATGTAAAGTGAAATGCATTTGTGAGGGTTCAGGAGCACAGAGAAACTTAACCAAAGGCCTTAATTGAGGAGTAGATTGTGTCATGTTTTAGGAAAATTCTTTACTTAATTTGTTGTGCATGAGAAGAGTGAATGAGAAAAGAAGAAATCAAGGAAGCTTGCTGGAGAAATCTGAAAATTTATAGACATTTATTTACATCTATATTTATTATAAATGTAGCTGTAAATTAGTTTTTACTCTCTATTTGGGTTGGGGGTTAGGAAGGCTATCTAGAAACAAGCATGAGTTTCCCAAAGATATGGTAAGTTTCTGAAAGAAGGAATGAAGAATGAAACATTTTGAAAAGTGGACCCCATTTTGGGGACATTAACAGGTTCTCTCAAATGTCAGAAGATATAACAAGTTATTCATTGTTTTTAAAAAAGATCCCCAATATTTATTTAAGGAATTTAGAATTTAAAAAAAAAAAGAGTTGGGGTTCCCTGGTGGTGTAATGGTTAGGCTTTGGTGCTCTCAACGCTGTGGCCTGAGTTCAATTCCCAGCCATGGAACCACCACCAAAAAAAAAAAAAAAAGAATGGTTAGCATAACCATTTTATTGAAATGGTCCTTTTTATTCCTCCTCCCCAGAATGAATCTGCAGTTTGGAAATTACGATATGACAGCTTTTTCTTATACTGACCCTCTTCCTTTTTCCTTCCTAACATGCCAGATTTCTTTTGAATGTGCCTATTTTGAGCAAAATGATTTTAACATCCTCAGGAGTAGGGCAACTCAGACCATGTAAGGATCATAGCATGCAGGGAGTTGCTTGAAGCAGGATCTCATGAGAATGCAAAAACGAAAACAACAACTCTCCATCAGGATAGCAGTTTTCTGGATCTTCCACCAAACCTGCTTAATTCATTAAAATGGTTTTCAAAGAGCTTAAAAATCTTATTTGAAGTATGATTTTATTGGGATGGCAGCCCTTATCCTGTACTTGGGAATTGCTGTACATTTTGGTTATCTCTAAAGCATAATGTGGTTCCCATTTAAAAAAAAAAAAAAAAAGATAGCATGCTTAGAAATGACTTCTGTGTGGTTACTTTATATCTAGAAAGTGCCTGATTTTAAGCTGAGTAAGTAATCTACTTGTAGTAAAAGATAATTAAGCAGAAATTTGGTAAGTCAGAGATATCCCTTTTTCTGTATTCTCCAATTGAAGTTACTGTCTTAGTGACAAAAAATTAGAGACAGGAAACAGTGAAACAGTCTTGTGGTCTGAAGAATGTGATTTGTATTTAGTCAGCTTCAGCATGTTCTCTTGTCCTGGGAGGTTATGGTCCCAGTGAAAGTTGTATCCTTGGCCAGAAAATCCCTTCAAAAGAATCTCCCCTTGCCCTCCTTGGTTTGTTCACCCCAGACAGCTGTGAATTTTGGTTTGCAAAAAGGAAGTCAAGGCTATTTCTGCATTAGTCTTCAGTAGGGAAACTAAATTACTGGGTACTGTAGCCCAGAGACACCAAGGAAACCCCAAAAGTAGATAGTGGAGAGTTTGTTCTTGGAAATGTCAGGCTCTCCTGTGGGTAGGAACTTGGTCTTTTCTGGAGAGCCCTCAGAAAGTGTTCCCCACACTGATTTCCAGAAGATTACTGGGAGATTTTCTGTGGTATAGAAAATTACATTGTTACATTCATAGAACATCTTCAAATAACTTTGGTGTGGTTAGAGTTAATGGTAGTAATAGTAGAAATTACATGGTATGGCTTCATATTTATCCTTTCTTAGTAATTTGTAGATCAAGTTTGTTTAGTTTATAAATCAAAAAAGAGTTTTTAAAACAAGTCAGTTGTCTCTGCTTTACTTGTGATGTTATTACCACTCTTAAAACCGGTGGAGATGATCCAGGAAGCAGAACTGCCCCCTGACTCACTTACTGAATCTTCCCTATTTAGCATAGCTCCTAAGGGTCAGGCTCTGACCCAGCTCTGCTTATTAGTAAAGTTACATATACTCTCAGCGCATCTGTGTCTCCCTTTGTATTAATGGGCCTGCGACAGCACCTTCCTCCTGAAGCAGCATCATATGAGCTAACACATTGCGTACCACATAGAAATCTCTAAGACATACACCAGGGACCGCATAACTACAGATCATAATTCACTTTAGGTGCGTGAAAAACGAGAAAACTCATGAGCGGCTTGGTAAACCTCAGCTACTAAAATCATCTGGTGGGAGCCTGATGCCTTGATGAAT
The DNA here is from genome assembly GCA_004026885.1 of Lyroderma lyra. Lineage (NCBI taxonomy): Eukaryota > Metazoa > Chordata > Mammalia > Chiroptera > Megadermatidae > Lyroderma > Lyroderma lyra. The sequence continues at coordinate 12,636 of PVJL010003031.1, read as the reverse complement.
CTGGAATGATAATCCTGTTTGTTAAGGACATTATTTTTTATTGATGTTGTCATTTTAAAATTTATAATAATTCCAGAGGCTCCCAACCTTTTCAAATATGAGTTGCATTTTAAAAGCCTCAAAATGGTAATGGTGGCAAAGTTACAAACTGATACAAGTTCACAGTCTCTTGTTTGAAACCTTGGGGTTTAGAATCCAGAATATTTGGATTGTTTGAGGGTAATATTGAACCCCTAATAGGATCTGGGACAACACTCTGAAACATATTTTTGCAGTGAAATCTGTAAATATTCACAGTAAATGGGGTAAATATGAAGCATCTCCCTGTCAGTTTAGGTCATGTGTTATACCCAAACATGTTTGCTGCTAACTTTTGAAATTGTCTTCTCAGAGCTTTTTGGAGTTCTATATTGTAGATAAGGAAATATGGACCTTTGCCTTTAGGGAAATTGCTAGACACACAAAACACAAAGAAGAAAATAAAATCATCTATAATTTTACCACCTAAAGAAATTAACTTACAATTTTGGTGTACATACTTTAGTCATTTTTCTATGCAAACTTTTTTTTAAACAGAAATTACATTGTTCTGTACATACTTTGTCTCAGAATTTCACTTAATATTCTGTGAACACTTTCCTATTATTTTCTATTTTCCTCAACCCCATTTTAAATGGGTAAGTTGTATTCCTCAGTGTATATGAACTGTAATTTATTTAATCCCTTCCCTACCATTAGACTGAACTTGTTTTTAGTTTTCTGCTCTTGGAATCACACTGTGATGTACATCCTTGTGGATAAGTTTTGTGCATGCTCATACTTATAACATTTGATATACTCAGTAGGATAGTAGATGTAATTTGAGTGTTCAACCACTGCAAATCAACAGATGTGCAGTTAAATTTGAGGACTCTTATAATAATATAAGACCCTTTACATCTCCTGGGGCCTTTTGATTGGAAATGCTACTTATATTCAGAAAGTTGCCTTTGTGCAGGCACAGGAGTTTTAGTGGTCAAGTTGAGACTTCTTGGGTCCTTCAGAGGCAAAATGTCAAGAAGAGGGCCATTAATCATACACTTGCATGGAGCAGTATGCTCTAAGCAGAATGAGAGAAAAAACATTTTCTTTTGCAGTTCTCATTTTTATTGGAAATTTTTAACATATAGAAGTCGGAAGAATAAAGTAATAAATACTCACATACCTTATATACCCATAAAACAATTATCAGCTTATGGCCAATTTTGTCTCTTTTTATCACCCCCCTCAATGCAGTTATTTTGAAGAATATCCTATATATCATAATATTTAAGTGTGTATCTCTGAAAGATAAGGACTCTATACCATTATCACACCTAAAAAATGGCAGTTCCTTAAAATCAGCAAAACTTTTAGCCAGTCTGGGTTCATATTTTCCATATTGACCAAAATATTTTATATTTTACAGTTAGTTCAAATCTGTATCCAAGCAAGGTCCACATATTGCATTCTCTTGATACGTCTAAATCTCTAGAAGTCTGTGCCTTTCCATCTGTCATTTTTTTTCTTTCCAGCATACTTGTTGAAAAAAGGTCATTTGCTTCATTTCTTACAGTCTGGGTTTTGCTGATTGTGCCTTTGGGTATCATTTAACATGTTCATCTGTCCCATGTGTTTCCTGTAAGCTGGAAGTCAGATCTAGGACTTGGTCTGATTGAGGCTTAGATTTTTTGACAGGATTTCTTTCAAGAGAAGACTGTGTCCTTCCTTCAGGTTAGTCTCTTTGTGTGATGTCAGCAGCCGTTGACAATCACTGCTTTGATCCAGGATTTAACTAAGAGTTTGCCAAATGGTGATGTTTTGATTTCTATTTTACCTTTTTCCCTTTTTAACTGGATATTTTTAGAGAGAAACTGGAGAAACCTGTTATCAACGACTTAGTATCCTGGGGTACAGTTTGTGTAGCAAAGATAAATTAAATACTTGCTTCTTTCCCTTTATGAGTATTTTCCAGTTTTCAGATCCATTTGGTTTCCTAGTAGTCTTCAGAGGTGTCCAATGAGTTTTTGTAAATATCATTATGAACTCATATTTTAAAAAATATATTTGTGCTTCAGTAATAACCTTTTTAAAATATGCTCTGAGACACTTAGACCTTCACCATTTGTTTTACTTTCACATCAAGTGGTGGTGTGTGTGTGTTTGTGTATTTTAATTAAGTGATAGTTCTATTTAGAGCCCAGCTTGTGCTTGTTTATCTGTCCATTTGCATATCAAGCATTTTGATCTTTGAGAGTATAAATAAGTTCATCTGGCTTCTAATTTTTTTTTTCCTTTTAAGTTTCTTGTTGGGCATAGTTGACCCTATAGGTGAGAAAACCTTAAAAAGATACCCTAGGGCCTTGGCTGACTAAATTTCTTTAGGAAGACCCACTTTAAATGGTGTTTTCCCACCAACTTTATGGGTGGCTCTAGATAAGAATCTAGACGTGTCAAACTGAGTTGTTACTTAGATTATTCAGTCTCATTTGTTACTCTGAATATATTTCATGGTGTCATACTTTTTACATAAACACTGAAGAGTCAGTTGAATTGTCTATTATTATTATTTTTTTTTGCGGGGTGGTGGGGAGGTGGTTCCCTGGCTGGGAATCAAACCCAGGCCACGTGTGGGGTGGAGAGTGCCAAAGCCTAGCCACTACACCACCAGGGAACCCCCTGAATTGTCTTGTATTGAGTGTCCTGTGTCCTTATTGTTGATTTCTGATTTATTGCATTCAGAGCTCCTATTCACAACTCTGATTTTGAGTTCCTGTTTTCCTGTGTATTTTCTTTTCTTGGTTTGGAGCTCAACTATATATATATGAAAGCATTTTTTGGCGGGTGCTATATTTTATCCACTGGTTTTATGTGTTTGGAGTGGGAGTGGGTGATCTGGGTCTGGGTCTTTCTGCCTTGTCTCAGATTCCCCCATTGACTTGCCATACAAATGCTACATCTAGAATCAGTCTAAAAGTGAAAAAGGTTGCACATGGAACCAGTCATTTGTTTTTCTTTTTGACTGTCAGGGTTCTCCTTCAGAGAGATCTTGGCTTCTCTAAGGCATGACAGCATCCAACTCCTTCACACAGACTTCATGACATTCTTATGTTGGGTTCTCCAATTCTTTAAAGAGCACTGTCATTAGTTCACATGAAAAATAAAAACAAAGGTAAGAGAAGAGATATATTAGACTTCATTTACTAAGAAAGGAAAATGTATCTTAAAACACTTCATCTGTAGTGCCAAAGAGTTACCAACACTGTTGAGTTGGATGGTGCATGATTCTTGCAAGACTGAGGCTGTGGCTCTGCCTCCATGTAATGGAGTCCAGCCTTTGTCATGGCTGCACACCATTCCTGTCCCTACCCGTAGTGACTAGAAGCAACATGATGTATGAAGATCAGTCAAGTCTTTTATTGTGACTGGAAAAGCTCCAAATGTGTGTCCCACTAGTAATATTACCAGTAGTCTGCATTTACTGAGCATTCACTGATACTGGATTAGTAGCATTAATGTTTATGTCTCAAAGATTATTAAGTTCCTGTCCTTACTAGGATTAAGAAAGTAAAAATTTTTATTGTCATCGTTCCTTTTGTGCATTTTGTGACTTTCAGGTTTGCACGTGAACATTCAGATCTACTAATTACAATTCTTTTAAGTCATAATGAAAGCTTAAAATCTCAGGGATTGTAATTTTTTTAAGGAGCATTTTATTTTAAAAAGTTGGAAATTCTCTGTTTTTACCTGTGAAAAGGTAGAAAAAATGTTAACTGTACCTGAGCTAGCAGGTATTTAGAAAACACAAACTAGTTTATTTGGAGGTGATACTTTTAACCTTAGAACAATTCTTCTTAAAAGGAGTTTCAGCCTGTCCCCACAGCCCCTTTTATCTGAGTAAACCAGCCTGTTGACTTTTTCTTTTCACCTGAGTAAGCATCCACTGTGATTTTATTTCCAGGTTTTTTTTTAAAGTACAGTCCATTTCTCAAGTTATTTTTCCTTTTAAATACAGTCAAATCTACCCTTAAGAAGTCCAGTCGCCAGAAAAGCTTATAAAACATTAATTCAGGGCTGTTTACCTGAATCACTGGGATATCCGTAGACTTTCTGGTGTTTGTTTTTAGATCCTTAGCTCTTTGCTGGGCCGGGAGAGGAGCCGGAGTCCTAACTTTATTCATGACTGTTGGTGTCATGTTCCCCACTCTTCCTTTGACCCAGCCTGATGAAGTCAGTGCATTGACTCTTGTCCTGGTTGATCCAGCTGCCTGATTCTTGCTTCTTTGCCCCACAGCCTAGATAAAACTTCAAGGCAGATCTTAATATTTGAGGTAGTTAACTCACAAGGTCATTTACAACAGCTCAAGTTGTTCTACCGACTCTTGTAGGTAGCTATATACATGCGTTTTTGGGAGGTGGTGTGGTTTCACATCTTGATCACTTAATGCTTTGCTCTCTCTATGCCAAGAACTTTATATCTATATTTCTTCAGTCTACCTTCACAGCCTGCCTACTAGATAATTATTGTTATTCCCATTTTATAGATGAAGAAACAAAAGTTCAGGGACAGGTTAAAGTGACCGGTTTAGGACCACACAGAGGAGTGCAGAGGGAGCAGTCTCCCTTACTCCGTAAGTATTGCTTTAAAGCACTACATTTGACGACCTAGAGAACTCAGTCTCTTTGGATGAGATTCAAATCATCACTTAGGTAGTACTTACTGAAAGGATGAATTAGAGGTTATTTAATTCAATAGTTGCTTTTATAATACTTACTTTGTGCCATGTACTGTTTTAGCACTTTACAAATATGAACTCATTTTGGCCTCGTAACACCTTTCTGGTGGAAGACACTGGTATTACTTTTGTTTTACTGATGAGTAAACTGAGGCACAGAGAGGTCAAGTAACTTGCCTGAGGTAGTAAGCTAGTGAGTGATAGAGCTTGGTTTTGAACCCAGGGAGACAGGCTCCAGAATCCTTGCTTTTAGTTTTTATACAACCAGGGAGTCTTCCTTTTATCCAAGAATGTAACACAAAATCCTTTCAGAACATTTGGCCTACATAAAGTGAGAGGCTTGTTTTTTAAAACAATCATTGGGCAGTTTCCCTGGAATATAGGAAAATTAGATGAGAAGAATGTCATTAAATTTATGCCAAATAGTATATTAGTTTAGATGATAATAGGGGAATACCATGTGGCTCACAAAGAGGGAATACCATGTGGCTCACAAAGTTTTTCAAACTTTCCTTATAGAAAATTCTCATCTTCCTCTCAAGCAGGTTAATGCATTTATGAATTTCTCATGTGAGAATATTCAGGACCCCCCACCCCCCAAGTTCAAAGTGATAAAGATTTATTTTGGACACATGATTGCCACATGTACACCACCAAGGCCAAAGTGTGTGCAAGGAAAGTCAGTTTGAACAGTTGGCAGGAAACCACAGGCCTGTGTATTTGAAGTGATTTGTAACAACTGCTACCAACTCTGCCTTTTTACAGTTCTCTTCCCTCCCTCTCTCTCATTGGTGGTTGACAACCAAATTTTACCTTACCAGTGAACAATTAGTTTGTCCATAAAATAATTTTCAGAGAGTATTATCTGGCTGGTTCAAATAATTGTTGATACTGGTTTGAAGCCTGGGATTATGCGACAGGAGGTGTTACTTTCCATAAGTCTTGGTGCTTTAGTCCTCACAATCCTGTGATACAGGTAATAGTGCCCATTGCACTGAAGAGATTCAAAGAGGTTAAATGATTTGTCCATAACTGAAGCTTTCCATTTGCAAGGCCTTTAGAAGCCATATTATGTGGAGATCGTGGCTGCCTTGAAAGAGTCCTCAGGTTGTAGAAGTGTAAGGAAAAGATAGTATTCTAGCAAAGTAGCTCTGAAAATACCTATGGATCCTATTTGCTTAGCAGTAATAGAGTAACTCTATTACTTTTTACCTGCAAATGAAAATATCTCAGATGTTGAAATTGGCAGCAATTCGAGATTTGTTACTTTTTAATCTATTGGTATCTCCATAATTGTATGTTTAAGACCTAGCTGGGGTATAGTTTTCTTGCCAGTCACTCAGCAGCAGCCGCCCTTTCGTAGAGCACTTTCAAAAAGGTTTTTAAGTAAATGATCCAGAATTTAGTGCTTTCCTTTAAAATTCAACAGTTTTTAAAAAAATAAAAGTATATAAGAAATGATTCTGTATAGTAGTTTTACCTATTATCATTTGTGACCAAAATGATAGAGCTGTCTTTTCTAAAATGTCTTCATTTTACCCATCATCATTTGTTAGACTCACTGTTCTTAGTTACCATCACTTCTGTTTACCTGTCTTTAATATTAATGCTCTTGTCAACTACATCATCCATTTACAGAGAGAATTGATAACAGTTGCAGCCCAGGTATACTTTAGCTTCTCATTTACTTAGCAGATATTTATGAAGACCTAATTATTTGAATGAGTTTTCACAATTATTTAAAAATATCTATGTTTGCTGAGAGGAATGCATATGTAATTATAAGTTTTATGTACTGCTGCTAGTACTAATGAAATGATCTAGTAGAAGCTAAACCCAAGATTTATTTTTGAGGGGAGGGCCCATTCTATAAAATTGATTGTTTATAACTTCTGCTTTATAATCTTAATATTGGTACTTTCTGCTTGGTTTATTGTTGGATTTGATTGCAGTCTCATAAGCCCCTTCTTTAGAAGTCAGATCACCATGTAGATGGACATTTTCTGTTGGATTGAATCAATTGTGATTGAGTTCAGACCTCAAATCTGCGTCTCTGAAAAAATGTGAATATTATACAACAACCTAATAACTATTGGCAATAAATATTGCCATATTTATTCAAATGCTACTTATTACTGAAGGTATTTTCTGATTTTCTCTTGGTGATGAAACAGTTGGTCATTGGAATCATCCAGTGATGATGAATCAGGCTGCCATCAGGTTTCCTCATTACCAGGTACTGGGACTTGTGAAATTTTGACACCCATTGGCTTAACCACTACTTTTTATTGTTGTTTTGACTGTATTCACATTTGTTTTAACCTCTTTGTTTCCCATTGCCCCCTTAGTATTTATATTAAAAGTTAGGATTGATTGGTCTTTAGGTTCCTGTGGTCATTTGTTTGAATGGAACAAAATCTAAATCTGATTTCTCTCACCTTTATTGATTTGATTTTAGCCTTTTATTTGAGATGTAGACACCTGGATGAAATCTTTAAGTTATAAGCCTTAAGTTCTTCTTGTCCTAGAGTTTTTAGCTTGGCCTAGGTCTGTCTAGGTCCCTGGGGTCTGGAAAGTACATAGGTCTCTTAATTTTATCTTGTAGTCTCTCTATGCTTAAACTGTGGAGGGAAGAGGACATGGGTTAGACAGAAGAATCAGTGTGCAGGAAACACTATCTCCAGAAACCTTCCTCCTTCAGGGTGCACACCGTCTCTGGCGAAGGGCAAGGGGGAGCCGTCCTCTCGGGGGCATTCCTAGTGCTACCTTGGCCACTCTCTAGCTGTATGACCTTGGGATGTCTTTCACTTCTGCACCTCAGTTTTCCCGTCCATAAAGAAGGCAGTGTGTGTAGCATTTCCTGAGAGGGGCCCTAAGGAAGGAGCATCAGCATGTCTTCAAGCAGCTGCAGAGTCAGACTGGGGAGAGGAACTGCTGTGTACTCATTCTCTCTGTGGGTCAGGAGAGAAGGAAGTCTGCCCCCTCATCTGTGTGAGTGTGTAAGCAGGCTTTTGCTCTTTCTTCCCTGGAAGCTTTCCTAAACAAATACCGATTAGTGCTAATGACTATATGTTTGCATATTGCTGTGGGAGATACAAGGGAATACAAAACTTGTCAGTTCCCCTAAGAAATTGACTTGATTAGAGTCATGATAAAATAGCTCTATTAATTCCTCAGAGAAATGGTTGATACCAGAACCAGAGCAGGGAAAATAAAAAGGACAGGGCATGTTAGAACAACACAGCAACTAATGTGAAACAGCTCTCAGTGGTCACAGTGGGAACAATTTGAACAGCAAAATAAGTAACATTGGATTATAAACCAAAGAATAAATTAAATATCCCTGAGTTGATGATATAGATGATTGAATGAATGAATAAATGGGGTAGAATAGATAGTGCTTCCTTTCAGAAGAATTCCAATTAATAAATGTAGAAGGAATGAGGAGAATAGAAAATTACCATTATCACACCACAGTGGTAAAGACAAGAACTATCAATGAAGGCTAAAACTAGTGGGTGAAAGTTTAAGGGGAAGCAGAATATGGCCTCAAAACATCTTCCCTGAAATGTTTATTAATTATTGTGGTGGTTTCAGCCCTTGTCCACATGTTCTTTGAAGCTCTTCTCTCCAGGAGATGGAGTTTAATTCTCCTCTTGAATATAAACTGGACTTAGAGAGTGGCTTGAAAATAATACAGTGTGGAAAGGGAAAAACACTGACAGTATAGTGGAAGACCTGGTACATACCACCTTAACCAAGAGGTCAAGGTTAACATTATCAGTGATAAGTTATGTTGATACAACTTACCTTTTTGAATAGGATGTATTGAGAATGGCACTTCACCTCTTCTTTCCCCAAATCCATCATGTCAGTGTAACATGAGAAAACAGACAAACTCAAATTGAAGGACATTCTACCAGATCCTTAACTCTTTAAAAGTGATAGGATCATGAAAGACATGGAAAGACTGAGGAATTGTCACAGATGGAGACTAAGGAATGATGACTACTAAATGTAATCTGCAGTCTTGGAACAGAAAAAGAATATGAGTGTAAAAATTGGGGAAATCTAAATAAAGCCCGTAGTTTAGTTAATAATATTGTACCAGTGTTACTTTATTAAGTTTTGATCGATGTACCATGGTTCTCTAAGAAGTTAACATAAGGGAAGCTGAGTGAAAGGAACTTTTTATTATCTTTGCAGGTCTGTTGAAAGCCTAAAATTGTTTTAAAGAAAATATAAACAAACAAAGACCCTCTCTGGAATCAAGTTGTCTGGGTTCAAGTCTTGCCTTTGCTACCTACCAATTGAGAGATAATAGACAACTTTCTTAATTATTTTTGCCTTAGTTCCCTGATGTGTACTGATAATACCTCACGTATAGTAAAATTGAATGAAGATTAAATGACTACAGTGCATTAAAGTACTTAGAACGGTGGCTGGAGCATAGTAATGTCAACTAATGAGGTTAATATTTGTACAGAGGCAGTCCAGCCACCTTTTTAGATACTAAGCCACTTAGCCATGGATGTAAATGGTGCTACAGTTGTTTAGAAGAGGAGAAGATGGTAATGCCTCGAGAGGTCTGGAGACTGACACCACCACCACATCCACCCCTAGGCTTGAGCCCTGAGCTCAAAGAGAGCCAGAGATTCAGATACCTGATAGGAGACTGGTGAGGAGGAGGAAAGGGGCCAGCTAGGGCATAAGGGGAGAAGCTTCAATGGGAAAGACCTGTTTGTGGAGCAGTGAGTGAAGCCATCAAGGGAGTGGAGGCTACATGTGGAGGCAGTGGAAGGGAGGCTGTAAGGTGGATGTGGGTTCCAGCTTGGATGCTGACCTGATTAAATTTAGACTTTAGGAGAGTGGGGGCAGGAGAGAGAAAAGGAGGCCCGAAGGAGCTCTGGCATGGGTGTGGATGATAAGATAGATAGATAATCACTTCCAAAAATTGTTTCAGTCCCAACAGGATTGTGGTTGTACTTTGAATATGTGTTGACTGAGAAATTACATTATGACAGAGTGACTATGAAGTTAGTAACACTGAAATAAATGTGTTTTATTAAATATGGTACTTTCTCTGTACCTTTGGGACATTGTGATACATATGTGAGACATTTATTCTGCCTACTACCAATGCTGGTATACAAATGTATTTGCTGACCCTTCACAATAATACTGTGTGGCCCAAGGACTAAGAGTCCCTGCTGTCAAATTATTGAAGTGTAATTTGCATACAGTAGTGCATGGATGCACAGAACAATGTATTTTTACCTATGTATTGTGAAAAAAAAACAAAATTCAACCAAGTAAACCTGAAGGTTCAGTTGGCTTTATTAAGTGATTTGTGTTTTGGGCAGCATCCCATCTACCAACTAGAAGGGCGCTACAAGGAGTTATACAAAACGGAAGGTTTTTTTTTTTTTTAACATTTAATGTTGTATATTAGTTTCAGGTATACAGCGTTGAAAGGTTTTTATAGGCAGAAAGAGGGTGGGACAAGAAAGTTAAAAGAGTGAATTATTTCAAGCAAGGTCACCTCCCCTTAGAGGAAGGTAGGGGGTCTTATCAGGCAGATTAGCTCCTAGGGCAGACCAGGAAATTCTGGACAGATTGGTTTAAAATTCTACTCCTGGGAGAGCTGAAACTGCAAATAGGTTTAGGTATTAAGTCTTGGTGTGGCTTAGCAAAAGTGACCCCATTTTGGGCTCATGACATAGAACATTTTCAACACTTCAGAAGATTCTCGTGTCATCTCCAGCCCAAAGTGCCCCTCCTTGAGGTAACCATTATTCTGACCTCTCTCACCATAGGTATTTTTCTCCATCACACACTCAGGTCCATTTAGTACACTGGGATGGGAGTAGGGATGGAACTCTATGTGCCAAATACTATACTAGACACATTCCCAGATTTAAATAAATCACCCTTAAAATCACAGACCTAGGCTTATGTTATTCCTCTAAATTCAATTCCATGTTTCACTGACTCCGGAGTCAGTTTTATTGTACTATGCTCTGTGCCTTACTTTTCATCATTAATGAAAAGTCACCTTAGTAGGTTTTTTTTAATAAGTAGTTTACAGGGTGGTTATACATCAGCTGTTAAAACCTAATGCTCATATCTGTGCTTTTTGCATAATTCTCTTGGAGAGTCAGGGAAGATGTGCTGATTTGAAATCAAAAGACAGTGTCAGTTTCTTCATTTAATGAGTGTCAGACCACGTGCTTGCCAGTGGAGTTAGTAAAGAAGCCTCAATCCCAGCCCTTTCATCAAATGAGGGAGACAGACAGTATTGCGTTGAGTGCTATGAAACAGGGATGCTGAAGGATCCATACGCATCAAGGGACTGAGGGCTGGGGTGGGGACAGCTCCAGGTATGTGAGGGAGATGTTCCTCCTAGAAGTAGTGAAGTCAGAGTTGAGTATTAGAACTAGTAGGAGTTGAGCTGGAGAAAGAGTACAGTGTGTATACAAAAAATGGGTGTATGGAGAGCACAGCACATTCAGAAAACTGCAGGTAATGGACTAATGTGAAGGAGGGAGGCGGGATGCCATGAAGTGGGGAGAAGCAGTGGGGGAAGCAGGCAGAGGTGAGACCATCATGCCCACTCACGCTAAGGAGCTGGGTTTTACACTGAACGTAATGATGAATTTGCAATTTTGGAAAATCACTTCATGTTTTGGGGAAATGGATCGGAGAGGTTGAGATTGACTAGGAGTGTGAAATGATGAGGGCCAGTGCCTGCATATGGCGAGGAGGCCAAACTGGAAGGCTATGAGGTCTGACAATTAAGTTTGCAAACTTCTCCTAGAAAAAGTGCTGCATACCTCATTACTGAATATCACTATGGTCACCTTTGAAGTACTCCCCTTGGGAAGCAATGCACAGACACCAGCACGTAGTCCATCCTTTAAAGCAATTTTGGAACTCTTTTTCTGGAATGGCCATTGGAGCTGTCATCATATGTCCCTTGATGTGTCCTGAATGTCATCAAAATGTCTTCCTTTCAATATTTCCTTTACCTTTGGGTAAAGAAGAAAGTCACTGGGTGCCAGATCGGGTGAGTAGGGAGGGTGTTCCAATACAGTTATTTGTGTACTGGCTAAAAACTCCCTCATAGACAGTGCTGTGTGAGCTGGTGCATTGTTGTGATACAAGAGCCATGAGTTGTAGGTGAAAAGTTCAGATTGTTTTCATTATACTTTTTCATGCAGCCTTTGTAGCACTTACAAGTAATATACTTGGTTGACTGTATCCAGTTGATACAAATTCAAAATGAGGCCCCCTGGAGGACGCCTCGGCGCGCGGCCTCGGGAGCCACCGTTTAATTGGGGCTGTCAGGCCGCGGCGCGGAGGCCGGGCGGGACGGAGGCCGGGCGGGACGGAGGCCGGGCGGGACGGAGGCCGGGGCTGCGGGCGCGGAGCTCGGCGGGAGGCGGGCGCCCGGAGACGCGGCCGGGGCGCCGTCCCTGGGCACGGCTACCCGGCCCCGGCCCCGGGCCACCCGCGCTCCCATGAAAAACCAGCTCCGCGGCCCCCCAGTGCGGGTGCACATGTCGGCCTCGGGGGCGTCGGCGGCTGGGGGCACCGGGGCGGGGTCGGAGCCCGGTGCGGGGTCCGGCGTGGGCACCGGGGCGGGAGCGGTGACGGGTGCGGGGGCCATGCCCTGCAACAGCACCGAGTGGCTGCAGGAGGAGCTGGAAGCGCGCGGCGGAGCGTCTCTGCTGCTGCTCGACTGCCGGCCGCACGAGCTCTTCGAGTCGTCGCACATCGAGACGGCCATCAACCTGGCTATCCCCGGCCTCATGCTGCGCCGCCTGCGCAAGGGCAACCTGCCTATCCGCTCCATCATCCCCAACCACGCCGACAAGGAGCG